>JAQLOM010000011.1:19970050-19982942 GCA_030068315.1 Chrysichthys thysi | reverse complement strand
ACATGCAAACTCCACACAGAAAGAAAGGGGCCCAGGTCGACCCCGGGGATCGAACCCAGGACCTTCTTGCTGTGAGGTGACGGGGCGAACCACCACACCATCGCGCCGCTGTAGAGTTGAACATTCACAGTAAATTACTGAGTGGCTGTGGGCGGAGTTACAGTACATTACTGAGTGGCTGTGGGCGGAGTTACAGTTCCTGTGGATGATGGTCCTATAACAGCGCGGCCCGAGTGTTTATAGTGCTGTTAATGTTCATCAAATGGTCACGCTTACGATCTCACCGCTGTAAACATTCTATCCCTCACCAGGCTCTCTCTCTCTTTTTCTCTGTCTTTCTTTCTCTGTTGCGTGCTCTCGCTCTCTGTCGTTCGCTCTCTGACATCAGAAAACAGTTAGTTTTGTCTCTGACACTGGAGACTCCTTCTGTAAATGTTAGTGTCTCCTGTTACAGACTCATTGATGTGGCGTGTGCGCTGTGCAGTGCGCCGTGATCCAGCTGTTGCTTTACTGTAAAGCTGTGATGTGTAGCAGCGCTGCTGTTATAGAGAATTAATCAACAGCCGATGACCAGAGTGCAGAACTCAGCAGCAGACTAAAATCCACACTAAAGCAGCTGTGGATGAGACGGAGATGTTCCAGATGTTAACGTGAGCACCTGGTGCAGCTGCAGCGACCATAAAGCTGTTTGTTTGTCGCAGGACTGAACAGAATTCCGTGTCCTTATGAAAGGATCCTTATGAAGAAGACGTGATTTGTTGCTGTAACGTTAGTATGAATGCACACCCTGAAAGAGCTTTACTTTATTTTATTTTACTTTTTCCCCCAGAAGAGAAGTATGTGGTGATTTATCCGTATTCGGCTCGCGATCAGGATGAAATCGATCTGGAGAAGGGAATGACGGTGGAGGTGATGGAGAAAAATCTGGAAGGCTGGTGGAAGATCAGGTTAAAAAAAAAAATAAAACAAGCTGATTTTATATATATAAAATTTTTTAGTAGTTTATTGTTTGTTAAAACTTCAGAATGATCACCTTCAGAGAGAGAGAGAGGGAATGCACTTTGTTTTAATCTTTAACAAAAGTTTAAATCAGCACTAAATCATTTAAAATAATTTTAACTTGAAGTTAATCTACTCCTAGTAGTAAAGTTAGTTTAAACTTTTAAATGTTAATCATTAAATATGTATTGAACTGCTTTATTGGAACCTGCGCACCATTTTAATGAATATTTCCCTCCTATTGTAATGCTGTGTGAGAGTAAAGCTCCAGGTGACAAATAAATGATTATTAGATATTAAACATTTAAGTATTGAAGGTGTTAAGTGGTGGATGTTTTAATTGTGTTACAATATTAAATAATTTAAATTTAAAGTTTTTACATAAATATTAAATTAGCAATTTTGTGTTTTTTACCTTTCTTTTAAAATATATTAATTGAAATCTAAAATTAAATTTAGATACATCATTATTATTACCTGGATGTGGGTTTTGCCGGGGGGGTTGATAGATTTACCCAAAATACCTTTTTTCCTGACCGCGCCCTGGTCCCCGCGTCTGTGTGTCTGCAGGTATCAGGGGAAAGAAGGCTGGGCTCCGGCGTCGTATCTGAAAAAATCTGACGCTTCGAGCCAGAAAATGTCGTCCCACTCGAGCGCTAACGATTTAGACGGAGCCTGTAAACAACAAAGCAGCAACAAGGAGAACCGAGAGAACCAGAGAGAGAGATTCACTCCGTTTAACGACAACAAGAAAAGTAACTTCATCCAACAATACTTCTTATTGGATTCTCTCTCTCTCGCCTCCCAGAATCACAGTTAATTTTATATTAATAAATATGTAATTTTAATTCCTTTTCTTTTACAGCATGGTGTTAAATCCTAATATATAATTGATTATTTTTTAATCAGGAATAAAAGTCCTCTAATGGGACATTGAAAACTTGGATAAAAAAATGCTGCTGTTGATTTGGATTTAGATCTTTTGAATTTTTGTACTATTTATTTATTGTAGTTTTGACGAGAGTAAAAATACATTAAATCTGAAGTCAGAATTTTTATTTCCTTAAATTTATTTAATGTTAACGTTTATTTAAAATGTACTTTTATCATTTTATTGTTATTTACTATAATATTTTACTCATCACCACATCGCTGAGCTGCGTTTTTAACATTTGTATAAAAGTTGTTGTTTTTATGATCTTGCAGAAGCAAGCGTGCGTCAGAGACCTCCACCACGCCGAGATCTCTCGATAGTAAGAACGCTGCAGCTTTTCTGTTAAGATTTTTTACCTTTTAAATATTTATTTATTTATATATTTGACTCTTATGAAATCTAAAAAAAAAAAAAAAAGTGATTTATTTATATATTTAATATAATAATTACAGATTCCGATAACCAAGGCTTTCTTTCCCTCCGTTTCCTGTTTGATCTTTAGCCCCGGGGGACGAACCTACCAAAGCCCCCAGTGCCCCCACAGGTGGAGGAGGAGTACTACACCATCGCTGACTTTCAGACCACAATCCCAGACGGGATCAGCTTCCAGGCCGGAGTTAAAGTCGAGGTGAGACGGCACATTATTCAATTATTAATTAACTAAGAAAAAAAGGGAAAGATAAAGAAATAAATATTCTACTCATTTTAATCAACTAATTAATCTGAGAGCGAGGGGGGGAAAAAAATCAATTCCTTCGTTCTTTCTCTATCATTCTCTCTCTCATTGAGAACGAGGGGATCCAGACGGAGACGTCTGAGCTGAGAGTCTCGTCACAAAATTTTCCATTTAACTGAATGTATGTTTAGTTCTATAAACTGGTAGGAGATCCTCCAGCGTGAATGCTTATCCTTATTGTCGTTGTTCTCTCTCTTTTGCAGGTGATTGAGAAGAACTCGAGCGGATGGTGGTACATTCAGATTGACGATAAAGAAGGTTGGGCTCCTGTCACCTTCCTGGATAAATACAAGAAGACTAGCAATGCTTCCAGGCCCAATTTTTTAGCCCCTCTGCCTGGAGAAATGTCTCAGCTGAAGCTGGAGGACACTTCCGTTAATAGTTCCAGCGCAGAAGATAACTGGTCCAAGCCTCTCCCGGACGAGCCGTCCTCCACCGCCGACTTCGCCACCCGTCCCAAACTGAGAGACTGGAAGTCCAGTGCCGCAAAGAACAACTCTCCTTTCTCCAGTCCGCTGCCTCCGGCTCCTTCTTTACCTCCCACTGAGGAAAAACCAGCCCTTCCACCCAGGAGAGAGTCCATCAACAAGAGCCTGGAGTTAGAGGAGAAGCTTAAATCTGATGTTTCCAAACCCCTTCCTCCCAAACCTCCAGTTCCTGGGGTCATCATGCCCCTAATTTCACCCAAATCAGCTCCGTTCAAATCTGAAAAGGCTCCAGAACCGAAGAAGGACGAGAAGAACAAGCCCCTGCACTTGAGGAATGAGATGGGGCTGGAATGCGGCCACAAGATTTCCGCCAAGGAAGTGAAGAAGTTCAACTTGAAGCCGGTGCCCAAGCAGCCACCCAAGCCCAGATCTGACAGCCAAGACGAGAAAGTGGAATCCGTCAGTCCCGCGCCTTTCCCGAAACCAAAACCGGTGGTTCGACCGAAACCTCCACCGGCCGCTAAACCAGAACCGCCGAGCAAGGGCGAGCTTGATATCACGAACCTGAGGAGCAAGTTACGTCCATCTAAACTTCCAGACGCAGACTCCAGCCAGCAGGACGGCACATCCTGCAACAACGGCGAACCAAAATGTCCGCCCAAACAGCAAAACGGCCACGATTCTGTAGAAATCCCTAAACCGCAAACGTCTGGTCCTAGAGAACCGCCTCACAGGCCCAGCTCTGCCCCGAGACGACCTCCACCACCGAAGAAAACCTCAGAGGCGGAAACCAAACCAACTTCCACGGAGATCAAGGCTCCTCTGAAGGACATTCAGGAGAACAAGCCAGCCCAAGCTTCTCAAACCCGACCTCCACCTCCGAAACCGAAAGCCACTGCGCCTCCGGCTTCCAAAGACAAAGAGAAGGAGGATCCTCCGAAGGTCAAAATTCCGGTGCCTCCGAAACCGCTCGCTAAACCTGATAAACCGCAGCCGCCGAGAGACAAACTTCCTCCTCTGATCAAAGATCCGGCTAAGGAGGACCTGTTCTTAGCCGTAGCGGACTTTGAAGGAGACGATCAAACACCGGGGTTTAAAGAAGGCGCCGTCTTCGAGGTCCTCGAGAGGAACAGCACGGGTTGGTGGTTTTGCAAAAGCGTAAGCGACGGTTCAATGGCCGAGGGCTGGATCCCTTCTAATTACTTAACCAAGAAACCCTAGGTACCTTTCAGATCACTCGCCCTGGTTTTTATTTAATTAGTCCGTGTTATTTATGGGTACCTTTACAATCCAAGTCTCGTTACATTCCATTCTTATGCGAGTTCAAACATTGTTCGTTTGCGCTTGCATTGTGTGTTTCTACTGTCCCTTTTTTCAGGGTCGGAGGGAAGTGTTTTTTTTTGTTTTGTTTTGTTTTGATGAGACACTCCTTTAGAGAAAGCAACACACACAATCACGCCGCTAAACCCGTATTATTTTTTTTTCTATGCATGCTAACCAAACTTGTACTATTTTTATATTTATATTCGCCTTTAGTGCTATAACAGACTAGCAATATACGTATAAATGACTTCTTGCTATCTATCGTGCCTCAATATTCTAATATTAGTATTATTAACAATATCATAAGCCAAGTTCTCCAAGCTTCTATACCTTCGCAAGTTAACATCTGCGTTAATAAGGCAAACAGTGTAGTGATCGCGCAGAAATGCGGATTAGAAACCTGGTCAGACATTAACGTTCACTTCTCGCAGGGAGAAGCTAGCCTCGTGCCTCCCTGTGCTACAAGAACAATGCAGAAAACCTTTATACTGGCATTTTATACCGTCTGTCTTTTTTTCTGTGTATTTACCCATTTTCAAGCCACGCCTGGGTGATTTTTGCTGCAATGCTTCGATTTGCCCTTTTTAACAGGGAGGCATCAGTAACGATAAAGTTCACGACAAGAACTGAAATAAAATGTTCCCTAAAGGTCCTGATGGATCGGTTACTCATTTCAGCATCAGCGACTACCAATAAACAGGTATAAACATACGCCGTGAGGGGGGGATAAATTAGCAATGCATACCTAATTTTTAACCAAGAGGGGAAGTTCAGAGATTTCATTACTGGGGCAGAGAACAGAACGACATGAAACAGGTAGGTAAAGAAAGAAACAATTTTTTTTTTTAAAAGAAGATCTAAACAAGAAGGGTTTTGATGAAATATCTTCAGTTCTGTTCAGCAGTGTTGCATTACTGTCAATGGTGCTTACACTCAGTATTTTATGATCGTTTTGGTGTTTAACATGTTTATAGCGTGTGCATGCTTGACTGGTTTCAAGTATATGTCTTAGCAAGGAACACTACATTTGTGTTTTGTTTTGTTTTCATTTGTGGTGTTTTCTTTTTGTGGATCTTATTACGTTGCTTTAACTTGTTTTTTTGTGCTTGGTTTGCGTTTATCACACACGAAAGGGCACCGATACTCGGAGTCATGCATTCGCAAATTTTTATAGTATAAAATAATAGTATTAATAGTTTCCATTTTCTTATTTGAACACTAATATTTTGCCAAAATATACATTTTTAATCATTTTTATAACAGAATCACGATGAGAATTGTGGAGGAAAAGCTCCAAACCGTAACCGGATGTATGTGAGCGTAAGTGAAAGGTTTTGACTGCAGTCGCCAAGATAAAAAAAAAAAAAGAAAAACGCCTGGTACATTAGTGCAAGTTGCCAGTTTGTAATCAGGAACCCCCGCCGCCCCCCCCCCCATATACACGCATGGTACATTCCACCGGTATTAAATCAAGAACCCCTGCGTCACATTGTGTCAAGAGATGAGAAGACCGAGACACTCGAGTGTGACGTGATTGTTGGTGCCTCGGTGTGCTTGCTGTAGCGCCCCCATCTGGACATTTCATAAATTGTTTTAAGGACTTTTACCAAAAAAAAAAAAAGTGCAAAAAGTACCAGTGTAAGAAAAAACTGTGCAATCGTGAACATTTATTTCAGTTCTGTACACATGTCAATTTGATTCCTGCAGCCTGATTAGATTTTCTCATTGCTAAAAACAAAATGTTAATTAAAAAACAAAGTAAATACTAATACACTTTCACACACTTAAACAAAAACAAATCAGAAAAGGCTTGCTGTAGAGCAATGTTGTAAAAGAACCATTTTTGGTTCCTTGAAGAACTATTCCTTCTCATTCATGATTCTTTAACAATTTGTTTTCGCCAACAAATAATTTTCCACTTTTTTTTTTTCTCTGTTGTACCGACATATATGGTTGAAATAAAAATATATACATCTTTAAAAGGCTAACTCTTTTCGTGCATGTTTACTTAAGAATAGATTTCAAATTTGACCAAAAAAATTGCACAGAATTAATCAGCCCTGACCTGAAGTGTAAGTTGGCTGATGTTTTATGTAAGAAGCCTGTGTGAAGTTTTGTTTGCTTTTAAGAATCAATTATTTTTCACGTCCTGAGTGAAAACCGAGCGAGAAAATCTAAACAGAATCTAAACCATCATGACGAACATCTGGAACGGCTACAACAGGTTACTGAACAGATGTTATTTTACTAAACTGGCAACGATGACAACACGCAAGATGACAATTTTGTGGAGTCTTGTTTTAATGTCCGGGAAAAACTGTGATCTGAAATTCTGACGCAGCCTGAAGAGAACTTTAACTGGGTGGAAATATTGCAAGTGAACGGTTTGGGAAAAAAAAGGGGGGGGACAAAACATTTTCACAAGATGATAAATCTGGGTGATTTTTCAGATCGCATACATTTCTGTGACCTGTACGGTTTGTTTTTCTTTTAATGTCACATGCAATTTCTTTTGTTTCTAATAAAAGCTGAATAATCATTTCAACTCAAATCTGTGTGTAAATAATTACCTACGTCAGCAATAAAAAAATAAAAAAGCGTGAAAAGGGAATAAATAATAAAGTCGACTTTATTAGATTCCTGTACATTGAGGGTTCCTTTTACACAGAGGAGTCGTTTACACCCTTTTGGTTAAAATAAAAATAAAATCCCAAAACAGAAGGATCACAAACAGTGCAGTCAGATGGATAATGTTCTGAAAATAATTGTATTTATATTACCTTTGGGGTTGCAAAGATAACCGGGACCAAACAGGCCTCAAGTTAACAGCCCCACTTAATAATAATAATAATAATAATAATAATAATAATAAAGGCAATAAATGGTAGAGAATATTGTGTCAGGGAAAACATATTGCACTTTAAGTGTCAGTGCTTAAAGACTCAGTAAACAAACTATTAATAATAATTTTTTATATTGCTGTTGGATAAGAACCTTCAAAGTTAAGGTGATTAGTATTAAAATAAGTTTGTTCATTTTATCGCAAAAATAATTCACTAATTATCGTAAGGTAACGTTTAAAGAAAATATGCAAAAATAAAATGCAGATTTTTATTATCAGATTAACTTATTTTCTTGTATTTTGAAGGTCCACCACAGACAGCCCTCTTCATTAAATGTTATACATACATAAATTTTGTTAATTTCTCTTGTTAAAGTTTTTTGTCTTTCTTTGATTGTGAGTTTACATCCAGTGTTGTGCTTTACAGTAATTCTTTGACTCACATTTTGAAAACAAAAATAGGACAAGTAAATACAAACCGCATTTAAAAAAAAAAGAAAAAAAAGGAGTACCAATTTTCCTCACCGTCGCTTCAACCTAAAACATTTACACGACATCCAAGCAGGTGACACCGTTACAAAGCAGAGCCTTAAAGTGTCTTGAATATTAGCTTTTTATATTTATAGAATAGAAAAAAAAAAACAAGTTTAAAGGGAACACAATAGAGGGAAAAAAATACACGTTTAAGCTTCTTTTCCTGTACATTTTATTTGGCAACACTAAATATTTATGATTTGTTTGTTAGAAAAGAAATCTTTCAAAAGATAGCCTGATAAAAAAAAAATATCGCGCTGACCAGAAGAAAAAATAATAATAAAGCCTGATTACTGGCTTTGGTGTGAAAATACAGTTAAAGTGGCGATATTAAGGATTTCTGCCTCTTTTTTTATTATTAAACGTACTTATTTTCACCCATTCCGAAAACAGATAACCTAAGATTTTTAAAATATAAAAGAATTTATATCTCTGACTCTATATATTTTAATTTAGGCTATAAATCTTCAATAAAAAATAAAGCAATTCAGGTTTTAATAATACCACATGCAAAAAGTGAGCGTGTGCAAACCCTGTATGAGCAAAACCATCTACCTGGACTAGTGGGCGGGGCTATAGAGGAATACAAGGCTTGTGACTGGCTGATTGTGGCCAGTGGGCGGAGTCCTAAGTGGTGGAGGAGTCTGAGTACGGCAGGAATTTGGTGTATCTGTTGGGAGAGCTGGGATTCACACACTCCGAGTCCTCACTCATCCGGAAGAAAGTCTCCTGCTCCTGCTTCTTCTGGTTCAGCTCATCCTCCAGAGCCTGGCCACAACAAACAAAAAAAAAAAACAATTTATATAACTAAAATATAACAAGTGTATCACTGCATGGAATAATAATAATAATAATAATAATAATAAATAACAATAATGCTAATAATAAATCCAGCAGCAATTAAGGGGGCCATGCACTTTGTTCCCTCTCCTTAACAATGAAGGAAAGACCAGAAGCCAATGGGACTGTATGAGCTCTCATTCTCCAGGAGACACATTATATTAAAGGGCAAAACATCAAGTTGTGACGTTGCCTCACGTCCCGTTTCCATTTACTAATGGCTAATTATTTATTTTTATTTATTTATTATTTAGTGTCAAGGATTTGAAGACTGAAAAACTATAAAAATATCTACAAACTTTCCCCACGGTAAAGAAGAAAGGACTATATATGTTAAAGGAAACGGTCTTGAACTCTGATGCACAGTAGACAAGGGACAGATGTCTACACTAGGAATAATCAAAATTTTTATTTAGGCCCAAAAAGGGAATAGGGAACACCCATGTGACGTATTCTCCTCGTATCTCCTATTGGACCCCTGCTGAAGATCTGTTTAAAATGTTCCACGTTGGAGAGTATTAAAGAGAACAGATGATGTAGCACAGATTAAATCCAGAACCTTCTTGCGGGGTTGTAGCTGCGCTCTCCATTCCTTCAGCAAGTGATTGTGCTGCTCGTCCAGAGACTTCAGCCTCTGAGTCTCGTTTTCAACCAGCAGGTGACATTTCTCATTCTGAAGAAAGAAGTTCAACAGAGGTGATAAATATATGACTGATCAGGAGTGCCAAAAACACTGCAGGGATCCCTGCATCAACACTGCTACTTTACAATACTCAACCATGAGGCTATGATAACATGGATATAATAAACCACAGAATGTAAGAAAACTGAAAATGTGCGAGAGAGAGAAAGAAAGGAAGAGAGACAGAAAGCAAGAGACAAAATGTGAATGAGGCACAGAGAGAGTGAGAGAGAGGCAAAGAAAGACACAGAGATTCAGTCACAAGAAGACAAAGTAAGAGAGAAAACAGGAAAAGAAAGACAGGTACAGTATGTGCAAGAATGACAGAAATGGACAGAGAGTGTGAGACAGAGTGAGTACACACCTGCAGCTGTTGTAGTTCTCTGAGGTTCCCGTCACACTGAGCAAGCATTTCCCTCATCTGGGTGTCATGTTTTTGTTGCTGGTGCAGCCGCTCTGCTTTCTGCCTCTTCTCCTCCTGCCTGGCAAACTGTACGTACACGCACACACACACACACACACACACACACACACAGTGAAACATTTCCAAATGCAGTAAAAATGTAAAATGGTGGAGTTTGTACAAGAATGAGGCAGTGTGAGATGACCTGTTTGACCCTCTCGCGGTCTTCTGCAGCACTGCCTGAGGAGTTAATGCGCAGACTCTTCTTAAACATGGCCATGCGAGTTTTCCCCTCACTGCGCTGGATCTTCGGCATTCTGCTCTTCTCCTGCTGCTGTCCCACTTTAACCAGCTCGATCATACGCTGGTTATAGCAGTTCATATGCTCCTGTTCCTATAAACACACAAACACACAGTATTTTAGTATCGATTGTGCGAGTTGTCACCTGGAAGATAATTATTTCCCTATGAAAGCATGCTTTATTCCTTTTATATCACAGCAAACTTGATGATTTAATCTGTTTACAGTCATAAGACCAAAAAAAAAAAAAAAAAAAAAAAAACCACAAAACCAATAAACTGCAAAGAAGTGTAAATTCCTGTCCTGAAGATGGCAGAAATCTTAAAGTTACTGCTCTGCCTGTTACAGAGATCAATATATCCCCTTACTTTAAGAAAACTTCACCGTATCAATTTTATAAACCCATTTATTATCAGGGGAGCTTCCATTCTACAGTTCCCCATGAATGAGTGGTTACTATAGAAACAAGAAGTCAATATCGTGCATTAATACAAAGCTGTGACGTGCAGCTGCACTACTGTCAGAGGTACTGCTGCGATACAGAATTAATGCACACCTCCTGACCAATCAGAATCCTGAGCTAAATGGTGTACAGTGCTGCAAACTACGCTAGAGGGTGTGTGTGTGTGTGTGTGTGTGTGAGACCTTCTCGTGCTTTTTCAGTAGTTGGTGTCTCTGCAGGAAGTACTGATCCTTCAGCTGCTGTTTGAGGAGTTGCCATCTCTCGTGCAGGTTCTTCTCCTCCAGTTCCCAGATCGCTCCTTCCTTCTCTAATCACCACACACACACACACACACAGGATTTCAAAACATCTGTATACTACTGGAGTAAAAAAAAGTTTTTCCATTACCATTAGAAACATTCTTCTGCTTTCAGTTCCACATCTAAGGTTTGCGTAGCAGCATGTAAAATCTTAGTGTTTGTTTTGGTATTTCTTTGTTCATTTCTTTCACTTGTCCTTTTATGCTACCTTCCTCTCTTTTCTTCTTGCTTAATCCTTCCTTTCTTTCTTTCCTTCTTGCTTTCACCTCAAAAGCTTTTGAGAATTGGAATTCTGGAATTTCTGTGGATCTGTTAAACGGCTCCTCGGTCACTTTTTCTTTCTTTTCTTTCCATTTGGAAAGTTTGTACAGTAGCATGTAAATTCTTATGTTTCTTTTTGCTATTTTTTTGTCATTCCTTTCACTTAGCCTATTTTCCCCCTATTGCATATTTATTTTTAAATAGTGTGTGTGAGAGAGAGAGAGATGCACACCTCTGATCAGGTGCTGCTTCTTCTCGAGACATTGGCGCTCGGTATTCGCGATCTCCGCCTTGTTCTGAGCGATGATGCTTTTTAAAGTCGAGTCCAGATAATCACTCTGATCTGTTCTGAACTGTTCCTCCTATAAACACACACACACACACACACACACACACACACACACACACACACACACACACACACACACAGGACAGAGTGACTGGTCAGCAGGTGTTTAATTCTCTATAACTGCAGCTCGGACAGTACTGCAGTCAATTAATTGATCACCTTGAACAATATTAATTCTAATTTACAATAATATTTATTCTATATTAATAAGATTTAAAAGATCCTTAACTGTTAATTAAAAAAGTACACTGTTATTTTAACATGAATAGAAAACATCACTGCAGTACCCATAAAAAGACCTGATTACTGCTTTCCTTTGTGGCCTTTCGTTATTCCTCATCTTGCTTCATTCTTTAGGTCTTCCTTACATTCGTATGCTTCCTCCCTTCTTTCTCTTTCCTATCTTGCTTAATTCTTTCCTTCTATGAATCTGTTCTTTCCCATCTTGCTTACTGCTTCCTTTTGTTCCTTCTTATGTCTTGCTGATTCATTTCGTTCTTTGTATCTTACTCCTCCTCTCACTCACCTCGGAAACTTTCATGAGCTGGAAATCGTTCATGCGGATCTTTAAACTCTCCTTCCTCTGGCTCCTGGGCATCTTCTCCACTTCATGTTTCACCTAGAACAATATGGACACGTCAGAGCATCTCACGTATTTATTAATGCATCATCAAAGATGTATCAGAGCGTCACAGACACGACAGAAATACATTCTTGGGTTCAGACATAGAGTGGGTCCTAAGCGGACCTCGTGACCACGGTTCTTGTGTTCAGCCGGGCGCCTCACCTCCTTCTTGCGCTGTTTCATCTGCTCCTGGAAGCGTTGTAGCGCTCGCTCCTGCTCCAGCCGAATTCGCTTCGTCTCCTCACGCAGACGCATGCCGTGCTCCAGCTCCATCTTCTCGATCATCTGCTTTTGCTGCTTCTCCAGGTTCTCCAGCTCCGTGTCGTAGTACTTCTTCTTCGCCTGCAAGAGCAGATCACACAAACACACACAGCCCATTCCACAATGTTGTCCCAGATTACTGAACACACTGAAGTCTGATCAGAATCTGAAACACTCAACAAATCTCTCTCCTGTTGATTTTTTCCCCATTTTTATTCTCTGTTTAATTTTTTTTTTATTCAAAAAAATCTAGTAACTTATTTGGGCCACTTTCCTCTCACTCTTCTCTTTGTTCCTGTTACCCTTTTGTTTTTTGCTCTCTCTTTTCATTGCTCCATCTTGCTCATTCTTTTCTATGTTTTTCTTATTTAATTAATTTTACTTGCCATGTTTCTTTCTTTCTTTCTTTCTTTCTTTCTTTCTTTCTTTCGGGCTTTCCTTCTGTTCTTTCTCATCTTATTCTATTCTCTCTTTTTCCATTCTGTTCTATTCCATTTTTCTTTGCAGCTCTTGCTTATGTACCCTTTCTCTCTCAATATACACTCAGCAAAAAAAGAAACGCCCCTTTTTCAGGACTGTGTATTTCAACAATAATGTTGTAAAAATCCAAAT
>JAQLOM010000011.1:19796631-19808335 GCA_030068315.1 Chrysichthys thysi | reverse complement strand
GGGAAACACTGATTCGGGTCACGAACAAATCGGGTCACAAACAGAGTCTCGGGACGGATTCAGCTCGTGAGTTGAGGATCCGCTGTAATTCAATTAGTGCCCTATAAAGGGTTAAACCAGATCAGAGATCTTCCCATTTATTTATTTTTCCTCTTCTTTAACTTGGAAAGTGGCCCCAAGCACTCATCAGGAAATGACTAACTAATGTTTTAAGGCCTCACTTTCAGCTCAGTGAAACACGAACTGACAGGACTCACAGGAAGCCGCCGAACTCCGCTGAAGGTTTCCTCCAAACGGTGACATCTTTCTGTAAAGAAAAAAATAAAAAAAATAAAAATTATAAGCAGGTATCCGACTCCCAAATCACGACAAGATGAGATTATCTTGTCTTATTAAGGTGAAGAGAGAGAATAAAGAGAGGCTGCTGAGGGAACGAGTGTTTACAGCTGCTATAACGCAAGTCACAACTTGTATTGTTTTAAATTAACCCTGGAAGACCCAGACCACCTTATCGTAATAGGAAAAATATCTCCACTGGCGAAAGTGATGAACACAAAAACTTTCCTACTTCATGTTATGAAACGGTCCTTATGAGACGTCCTGCGATGTCCCCTAATGTCCACCAACCAGTGAGTGGGTTGGATATAAGAGTGAAATAAAAGTTAGGGTCAGATATGACCCCAGGGGGCTCCAGGGTTTAAAATTTTACAAATTGCCAAATTTCTGTTGTATTAGATGAATAATAGCTTGGGCATTTGGTGCTATATGAATCAAACTTCTACGTCACTCTCATCTCAGAGATCCAGAAAAAGAACAAATCAGTAAACGACCCAACTCAGAGATTATCCACATTTGGTGCAAAGATCATTATTCAGCAATTAAATACAGTAGTACAAAATATAACACAAACCGATTTCTTTGCCACTTTCCACTCCTTCTCTTCCAGATTATGGTAAGAGATCAGAGTGCTCTCCAGCTGTGTTCTCAGCTCAGTCATGTCCCGCAAACTGTCCATCATAATCCTGAGAAAGTCTGTTTCAGTGACAAGCAACAGAAAACCAAGAAACAGAGGGATTACTGATGAAATACAGCACGAGAGAAGCAAACAGGAGGGAGAAAACCAACAGAACAGAGTCAGTGCATGCAGGAGAACAGAGTCCTGAACTTTAACCTGAACTTTCCTCGTGATGACGTCACGCTGTGACCTTACACTGTGTACAGGATCATCTGTAACACATCTGTAGCACACCTGTAACACCTGCTGGACACTCTGTTTAACACCATGCACAAAGCATGTGTTAAGGAGGTAAAGAGGATTAATGGACTGCAGGTGTGTGGGGACAGAAACAACACAAATCCTGTGATTACCAAAATGATTCGAATGAATCGCTTACATGAATCACGAATCAAGTTTTAATTATTTTACATACAGTAATGTTACATACCTTTATCTGAAATCTATCTGGATAACTTGATGGATCTTCTGTCGATCTTTTAATTATTATTATTATTATTATTAATGCATCTTTTTTTCGTTATTTATGTCGCAAATCTAAGCAAAAGTGCAAAAAAGAATCAATTACTGGATCCGTGTTTTTCACCAGTTACGAAAACAACCAATCAAAATCAAACGTCCCGCCCACGAAATCGCATCCTGATGGCGGATTCGTTCATCCTCACGCATGTTATTGAAAGGTAGAAGCTGATTGGTCGAAGCCCTCGTCGGATGGTTTTTGGTCACCGGAAAAAAAACACCGCGCTGGGCCACTAGAGGGCGACAGAAACGGGAGGGAAAATCCGTTATTCGGTTCAACGTCACGTGATTCGCGATCCCGGAAGTAAATTCATGTTGCAGGGAAAAATCCGAAAAACAGTGAATCTGCAAACAAGAATATTCTAGATTTTCCTTTAAATTTACATTTTTATTAGACTTTATTATTTTTTAACTCTAATTTTAATCTTAATCTATGGTTTTCGTGGAAAGATTTGTATGTTGAATATTGCGGGTTGTGAAATTTAAGGTTTTAATTGAACATTATGAATATTATGTAGATTTGTGCAGGATTTCCACAGAGATCCTTAAGTTTCATCTTAATTTTCTTAATTGATGTGGGCTCACTATAAACATTTTTAGAGTGGTAAACAGCAAGAAAAGACTAAACACTGTTCCTTTGTGTTGTGATGGATATTTATATAGGTTATGTAAAAAAACAAAACATTTCATAAATAAAAACACAAATTTGAGATGAACAAATAGGTTTCAGATATATTCTGCATGCTGAGGACATGTCCACTGAATGGTATTTATTATAAAGATATTTTTCTTATCTCAACCATTGATAAAAATGCATTTTTATTTTTGGATTTTAATATTTATAATGGTCTTTGCCTAATTTGCAATATTTTCTAAAATTCATTGTACTATCCCCCTGAGAGCTCACAGTCCTCATATGAGGACATCACATTTCCCCCAATTACATTTACACTGTCTGTATTTCCTTGTAAGATCCTCATATGTGGACCATTGGATTGGGTGTAACTCTTTTGCCAAACTTCTTCCTGTTTGGAGACAATGATGAAGTTCTGATAAATAGTTATCAGTTGCTAAACAGCAGAAACAGTCAGTAGAGAGGACAAGGCACACAACATTAGTGTTTGGATCTCAGGAGGTTATACTATAAAATACAACTCGCTTGTATTTTCAGAATAATTACCAAATATGTTTCATTTCAGGAAGTGGCCCGTTACAGATTAGTGTGTATATGGGTAGGTATTTTTTTTATACAAATTAAAAAATACATCTGCACTTATTGACAGTGTCTAGATTAAAAACATCAACCTCTAACGATATCTTTTTGGCAACTTTCATCCACACAAATCAGATACTGCAGGTCGATCCAGGTGTCCAGATCCTACCGAGCTAAATATCACAAGAGCTTTAAACATTTACCAGTTTGAATTTTCTTCATTTTCAGACATATTATTTTGTTTCAGAGGTATTACTGTTTCTGGAGAAAAAAAAGGATGAATGAAATGTCTGATGAAGGGAATATTCACATCTGACTCACAACGCAAATCCTTATAAAATCATTTATTCCCGGGAAAATTCACTAAAACGATGTCGAAATTCTACACATAAAAAAACAAACAAAAAAAAAACCCGAAAATGGTCTTAAGGAACACAACAGTGAGAAACACGATCCACAGAAGTAGCAAGTTTTAGCTATATTAAGACCCGCTGGTGTCAGAAGAGAGCATATAGTTTAAAACAGCAAAAGATTTAACTGTCATGCAGACTGGATTTACTGAAACGTCTTAAACGTGTACGTTCCTCTAGGTTCTTTAGGGAATAAACTTTATTTAAAAAAAAAAAAAAAGCAGAAGAATCTGATTTCAGCGCTTAAAGATACAAAAGGACTTCAGGGACCTTCGGTCGAAGGGTTTTCCAGCATTTAACCTCAGACGCAGACGTCGTCCGTGATGAACTCTGCAGTTTAGTCTTCCAGCCGTTAACAAAACTCATAACTTAGCAATAAAAGAAACCTACAGAAGTTACATATTTAAACATCTAGGGGACGTTTCTGCTCTGGTGGACGTAGTCCTACACACATCATAGGTCCTGGCTGTACGAGGACACTCAGGTGTCCTGCTTGTTATCAGAGAGTTGGACGGTGCGTTTGCAACCCGTTGTATCGGTCTCGTCACGATCGCGCTCAGACGTCCTGGTTGGTGATGAGTTTCTGCATCCTCTTGATCTTGCGCTTGTTTTTGGGCAGCGGTTTGTCGTACAGGCCGCTCTTCAGCAGGTGCTCTTTACTGTGGTGAACCTGGGCACCATGCTGCAGCTGGAACGAACACAGAGCTCGCAGAGGCCTCAGGAGAACCTGCACACAGGGGGTGAGGTGTCAGCGATGCAGGAAGCGAATGATTGATGTTACGCAGTAGAACGAGCATCAGAATATACTCTCTCTCTCTCTCTGTAGCAGTTAACCCTTTATAGGGCACTAACAAACACTTGGAAATTCCAAAATTTTAACCCTTGAGTGTTTTTGGAGGATATTACACGACTTTATATTACGCCAATTTATTTATTTATTCATTTTTATGCTGCAAATCAAGGTCAGAGTTCCCATATATGCCCAGGGAAGGGTGACATTTTTCCAAAAACCCCAAATATACAATAAATTTGTCAGAACACCACATGTAAACTTAAAGAATCCATGTGCTTCTACGACGTGTATTAGAAATGAATGTATTTGTGTTCTACATCTGTCTTGCAAGCTCTGTGATCGCTCAAACAGTGTAGAGTCAGTAAATTTCCCATCAGATTTCTCCGTGGAAATTTACTGACAAGGACAAGAGCAACCCATCCAGAAGTCCTTGAACAGATATCTGCTGTTTTGTGGTCAGCATCAAACAGGTTAGAACCAGTTTGAAAACTATATAAGGCGTGCCCTCACACAATGAGGACACCCTTTGTCCTTTCTTCTTCTCCTCTCCCCTTTGCTCTTTCTGACACTGTGATCACACATCTCCTGCTAATAAAGGAGATTCTTAGAGATGCAACTTGTATCGTGGATCCATAGAGAAATTTCCACCACAGTCCTCACAGAGAGGCATTGGGGGGGGGGATCTCTGTTGAAGTTACCAAAAATGGTTCTTTACCCAATTAAGGGTTAATATGATCTTAACTCTTATGAATCAGGAGACACAGGGATCAGTGAGCACACGGATGACGAGTTTGGCGTCTGGGACACGCCCACGTTCCCTACTCACCTCCTGTATGGCTTGGTTTTTCTCCATAATGGACAGAGTGACAGCAGCACACTCGAGTGTGGACAGGCACATGTTGGTGGGCTGAGTGCGGATCACGTACTGACTGGAGGGGGCGCTGTTTAACTGCACCTGCAAAACACACAGGCTTTAGTTCATGTTTCTGAGTTCGTTGTTCTCCAGGAACAGCTCGTTCACGGGGATTTACACGACTGCTGAAAGACTCTGAATGACCGTGTGCAGCAGCGGACTCCGTAAGGAAGGAGTCTCCAGTGTCAGTTGTGTGGTACCTGTTTGGGTAAGTGGAACAGAGCGTTCCTGAGGAACATGTCCTTGGCTTGGCTCCACGTGCCGTCTATAATGATGACGTTGTGAGGTGTTGCAGCGAAGTCCATGTCCATGTCCTCCAGGTTTTCGGCATCGGATCCGGGATACAGGACGAGCGTGCGTGCATCTCTGCAAACGGCGGCTAACTCGGCATGTCTGAGAGGACGAGGAGGGTCAGGATTACTATATGTCATCACATTGTTATTAGAGTATAATAATAATAATAATAATAATAATAATAATAGCTGTATGGAGATGCACCTCTCTTCGCTAAAACGTCGTCCAATCAGCACTTTACATTTGCCTTTAGGTAAACAGGCGGCCAGTAGGGGGACCGTACGGAGCACTCGACTCTCCTAAGGGGCGGGGCAGCAAGAAAATGCTTTGATTTGAGTGATATACGACACGCAAACTTAGCACAGTTTGGATTTTAGCGAGGACCAACCCAATACATCAGATCACGAATGGACGAGTTGAATCGGGTACGAGACACAGAACCGTATCACGGTCCACGTGATGCTGTGAGGAAATAAAAAACACTGACCTCTGCAGGATGCTGAACGATGTACAGGCAGGTGGAGACGTCCAGCGGCTCGGACGGGAGAAACGGACACAGACACACCTTCACCGGACGGCTAGGAGCAGAAAACGACCATCCACAAGGATTAGCGACCAGGAAAGGCAAAAAATAAACCCTGGGAAATGTTCTGAAACAAGCTACTGCTACTACTGAGAAGGTGATTAAAGTGTAAAGAGATGATTTCCCTGTAGTCAGAGCTGTATTCCTCTTACACCACAGCAGCTTGGGGCTTTCTGTAAGGAGACGTTTATTTAATTCATATTTATAAAAGGACTCTCCAGTGTCCCAGTCAGACATAAAGCAGTATGGGGATTTTATAAATATCAACATAATTATGCTCTGTAACTGTCACAAGATGTAGAAGGAGACTATAACCCCAATCTGACAGAGGAGCAGACCTTGTTTACCTGTTAATTTTCTGTTCCACAATTACACACTGCTGATTTTAGTTATGTGCGTATTACGCTAATTGCCGGCCGCTAATCTGTGCCCTAGCGTTATTTTCGGGCTTCAATGGTTGCGCTCTGGTATCCCCCGTAAAATTGCTTCAGTTTGGCTGGATTAGGGTTATTTCCGGTATTCCCCTTGATAACGTAATCAGGGACAACCAATAATATGACCTCGTTCTTGAATTTCCCAAAGCGTTACAGTCTTGTGTTGAATATTTTGCTCATACAAATAGGACCTAATTTTGCCGAAGGTGAGTACAGACTTTATCTAAACTCTAATAAACTGTTACCGTATATATCTGAGAACAAGTAGACCAAACATTAAGTCATTTGAATGACTCGCACAAAAGTTTTTATTCTCCACAAAATTTGGTGTCCGGTAACTAGACGGGGCTGTGTGTAAACTGTGTCCTGGCCGCCAGCCGTGGACGTAGAACTTCACATCATCGATCTCAAAGCTCATTTTTCAGCCTTAAATCGTCTGAAGGCCGAATCAGTGAATGCAATTGTTTTTGTTTGCATTGTTTAGAAATTAGACGACATGAGCAAGTTAATCAACTTAATCGAGTTAAAGATATTTTCTTTCGCTGAGGCTCTCTGCAGATTGTGGTGTTTTTCAGACACATTTTGGTCGTTGCTGTAAAGGGAAATTTCCCCATGCTGAAGTCATTACCGAGTGCGGTATTTATTGGAACAAACCCCAAAAGAACAGAGGGTGAAAATGATGAGGACGATGATGCTCCAGACTAGGAGACGTCTCGTTCCCAGTCAGTTGTCGACTTTCTACTTGGTGATTCGTCACTTTCATAATCCACATGCTAATACAGTACATGCATTTATCAGAGAACTAACTGAAGGACACTACAAGAAATATTTCCTGAAAAATTAGGAGACAAAACAGAGTCATGATTAAAAAATTCGAATAAATCACTTATTTCGGTCACAACTTTTCCCCCTATTTCAATGGAAAAGAAAGTAAAAAATATGGGCCCCAATTTCATATGAACATAAATTTGGTATTATTTTAAAGCTTTTTTCCCCCAAGCTCTTAGTTTCCACCCCTTTATTTATTTCATACATCCATTTTGAACATTTCAGTCCCATACCTACTGAGCTCAGCACTCATATCCAGCTGGGGTCTGTGTTTAACAGCACAAAGCAGGTGGAAACATCTCCTTATCTCCGGCTTAATGCTGCTGCACCTGCAGCCTGACTCAGTGTCAACACCTGGATCCAGGTAACATCACCCGGCTAGGCTAGTCACTGAGCTAGCCGCCTTAGGGGGGATATAAAACCAAAAAGCCTCACCAGCATCGCAAACAAGTCGGTCTCCTCTCGCTGACTTCCACGGGCAGCTCGGACAAATCTGCAAACCCTTCAGGATCTTCTTCCTGCGCGAACACTTCACCTGGAACCGCAGTGCAAGCTTCACTAACAACACAATGTGAAGATGGAGACTCAGACATGTCTCGCAACCGGAAATGACGACATTCAGGGCTGTCTTCCGGTACAGCTAATACGCCCGTGAGTATGCTAGCCCCGCTGGCTTATCCAGCTACTCTGCTGACATTGTGCAGGATATACCTGCTATATAAACGTATGGTCACGTTACTTAAGATGCCATAATACGGATGCCATCTTTTATCTGAGATATGGATAATGAATGTTAAAAACAACAACAACAACAAAAAATGCTATTTGGAACACAACTCGGGTGAAACGCGGAAACCGGAAATGACGTTTCCAAATACGGCTCTGTGATGGCCGTGTTCACGCTGTGCTGTCGGAAAGTGTTGTAAAACCTCCTGCTTTATTTTATTTTATTTTATTCTATTTTATTTGTTTTTATTCATGATAAATGGATCTTCTAACGGAATTATACTCGGAATAAAGTAAGTCTTTTTTTTTTACATTTACTGGCAATGCGGGCTTGTTTTGTTTATACGGAGCCTTGGTTTAGAATGAGTTAGCTGAAGTCACTAGTAGCCGATTAGCAGCTAACTGTGTTAGCGCTGCTTAATGCTTAAAAAATAACATCAGCAGAATGTAATAGTCGTTATGAAAAACTAAACGTTCTATTATTATGGTTGTTGTTGTTGTTATTAATATTGTTTTTGTTGTTATGATTATCATTATTATTGTTGTTGTTATGGTTATTATTATTATAGGTATGTGAAATTTCAACAAAATGGATGGATGACAAAATAGCTTGAAAAAAGCTTTGCAATAAAACCAAAATGATGTTCATAGGTTGAACACAGGAAGATGTGCTCGTTTAACTCTCTGAAAATGGGGCCCATGTTTTCAGCCTCTTTTCCATTGAAACTGGGGGAAAAAGTTGTGACTGGAATATGTGGTTTATTTACATTTTTCATCATAACTCTGTCAAAAATCAATATTTTTTCCCATGAAATTTTCAGGAAATATTTCTTGTAGAGTCCTTCAGTTAGTTCTCTGATAAATGCATGTACTGTCTTAGCATGTCGATTATGAAAGTGACGAATCACCAAGTAGAAAGTCGACAACTGACTGGGAACGAGACGTCTCCTAGTCTGGAGCATCATCGTCCTCATCATTTTCACCCTCTGTTCTTTTGGGGTTTGTTCCAATAAATACTGCACTCGATAATGACGTCAGCGTGGTGGAATTTCCCTTTACAGCAATGACCGAAATGTGTCCGAAAAACACCACAAACTGTAGAGAGCCTCAGCGAAAGAAAATATCATTACCGTAACTTGATTAAGTTGATTAACTTGCTCATGTTGTCTAATTTCTAAACAATGCAAACAAGCACAATTGCATCCACTGATTCGGCCTTCTGACGATTTAAAGCTGAAAAATGAGCTTTGAGATCGATGATGTGAAGTTCCACGTCCCCGGCTGGCGGCCAGGACACAGTTTACACAGAGTATGTTTTATATACAACTACTACTACTATATATTACAGAGTATTACAGTATTATTGTTGTCATTGCTGTTAATAATAATATTATTATTATTATTTATAATTTAGAAGCTTTAAGTATTGTCTGCAGTTGTTGTTGTCTCTGAATCCTGTGTTTATTTGTGCACGTGACAGCATGAGAGATGATCATTAATAATAATCAGTGGATGATGGCAGCACTGACAGATTCATCAGCCCTGAGACGGATTGAGATTTATTAGGAAACGTGGAGCAGGAATAGCAAAATAAGCAGCAGGGTTTGTTTTAGCAGACAGTTTCCTTCGTGCTGCTGGTTGTGCACTGAAGCTGCTGGGAACTGCATGACTTTAATACCAAATCAGAGTTTTTCCTGGAGGAAAAAGAAATATTTCTTTTATTTCTACTTTTGGGAAAATATTTATTTGCTCACAGGTGAGTTTCTCGTTTAATTCTAACCATCATCCATCATGTTTTTATTATTGTTGTTGTTATTATCCACAGGCACCTTAAGTAAGGGGTTTTTGTTCTTTTTAAAATGTTATCTTTCGTTTTGGGAAATCACGACTGGGTTTTGGACATTTTAAAAAGACTTTTTTTTTTTAAAGTTTTTCCTAAATTGAGAGTCCCCCCCCATTTTTTTAAAAAGAAGTTTTATGATTTATTTGTATTTGCTCTTCCAGAAGATAAGGATGATCCGCAGGTCGAGGATTAGCGTGCGGCCCAATGTGAGGTCCACGGGCCGAGCTGCAGCAACATCTCGAGAAACTCCTCAGCCGGACGAGACTCCTGCTGACCTCAATAATGATGCAGGGGTCAAAGATGGAGGTCAGGAAGTCGTCACTGAGGTCAAAGTTGCTTCTACTGTCACGGCCACGGAGACGAACGATAACGTAGAAAGCCAGAGTGGTGATATGACCAGCCGGTCGGAGCTGAGTGTGACCTCAACGTGAGTAACTGATGAGTTATTACTCATTACTGTAAATGCTGTAGCTCTGTTTCACACACACTCATTTATCATATTACATAAATCCGCGTAAAGGCATGATAATTACATGATGTCATCATTCAAGTTTAATAGAGTTTATAATATAATGATAAGGTCTATTTTTACGTTCGTCACATAATGCCGTGAAGTTTTTTTAGCCTAATTAATAAAGTTATTTTTTTTAAAGGTTTGATGGGCTTTTAGAAGCATCTATGTTTTTAGACTTTTTTTGTAGGTGTAAATCTAGGTTAGGTCTTCTCATCTCTAGATGTGTGGTTTTTTTTTTACTTATCTATTTTTACAGGGACGTGGCGAGCCACAGTGCATCCACCAGCTCTTTATCCACGAGGAGAAAGCGCTTTAGTGTCCTACCCAACCTTAACAAACCCAGAAGTACTCCAGCCTCCACCCTCACCTCCTCTA
This sequence comes from Chrysichthys thysi, assembly GCA_030068315.1. NCBI lineage: Eukaryota > Metazoa > Chordata > Actinopteri > Siluriformes > Claroteidae > Chrysichthys > Chrysichthys thysi. The sequence goes on along the minus strand of JAQLOM010000011.1, from coordinate 19,797,875 downwards.
AGCTCCCTAAATCTCCTGTTAGATCTGAATCTACCCCCGAAATGCCCCCTTCCTCTGCCCATATTTCCTCTGATGTTTCTGAATCACCTGATATACCCGAATCGACTCAGGAATCGGCACCAGAACCGCTTCCTGTCTCCGCCAAATCACTTCACAAATCTCCTGTGCCCAAACTGCCCTCATCATCCAGCCGCAACACCTCAAGGACCTCTAGATTTCCCACTAAAGCTGTAATTACCACAGAACTTACCCCTGATAAAGCCTTATCTGCCCCAGAACCTGCCCCAAAGCAGCCCCCTGCCCCACTTAACACATCAGATGGCAAATCAAAGCGAAGGAGAACCAAACAGGTAACTGTAACTCAGAACAATGTTGAGACATCAACGAGCAGGTTGGATGAAAGTGAGTCCCAATCAGCCAATCAGGATGCGGCAGAGTTTTCTTGCCCCACCAAAGAAGTTCACTCTGAGGCTGCGCCAGATTCCGAGTCGCAGAACGAATCTGTTGTCCAGGATGGAAGTCCCCACAAAAGTAAGAAAGTGCAGCAGCACGTACCCCTGGCCCTGAGGACGCTGAACGACCCGGGGGACCGTCTCAGGTTAGCGCGGGCCAAAAAACTCCGAGAGCTTCTCAAGAAAGAGATGAATAAAGAAAAAGTAAGAGTTCATCAGTCTTTCTGTCTCTGATTTGATTTTGTTGAGACATCTGGCTGATATTCAGATCTCATCATCCATCCTTTTATTGTTCTGTTTCATAATGAAGTTTTAATTGAACGTTTTAATTGAATTTTTAGGAAGCTATCCCCTTTTTGTGCTCTTTTTTTTTTTCAGAAGAAGGAGAAGCACCAAAGACCGCAGACTGCCAGTAACGAACATAGAAAAACAAAAGATCACACCAAAATGACCATGAGAGAGCTCATCTACTACCTACCAGCTTCTAACCCAATGAAGTAAGAGCTCTGCGGCTCACAGGGGCCACGCCTCAGGACTGACAGACACACAGACCACCCCTGTTTCATAGAAGACTGTTAGTCACGCAGGCCACGCCTCTTTAATTAAGACTGACATACACTGAGGCTGCGCCTTCTTAATTAAGTCTGATGTACACTGAGGCCACACCTTCACTGTGACAGACACGCAGGCCACGCCTCTTTAATTAAGACTGACGTACACTGAGGCTGCGCCTTCTTAATTAAGTCTGATGTACACTGAGGCCACACCTTCACTGTGACAGACACGCAGGCC
>JAQLOM010000011.1:19751944-19762270 GCA_030068315.1 Chrysichthys thysi | reverse complement strand
TGAGGCTGAAACACATTCATTGGATTTACATTCATTTCAATGGGAAACACTGATTCGGGTCACGAACAAATCGGTCATGAACAGAGTCTCGGGACGCTGTATTATAATTCATTATTATATATTTTCTAATATGAAGAAAGAAACGACGTCCTAGCATTTAAGGCTAATTAATACTCTTTATTTTCTAAACTATAAGATCCATCTTATTTCCCATGCGATGGTGCTGAAACTTATACACCAGAACACCAGACTTGTTCAACATTTCAGTAAGTTTAATACACAATTGCAGGAAGAGTCAGAGAAGTTTCACTACCAGAACACGGTGCTAGCACAAATGAGCATTTTTGACCGGAAATAGCAAATAGTATAAACGACGGTAAATGCCCATATCTGTATCGGTATCTATATCATGACTTTGTAGTGAACACAGCTCACAGATCGTGCTCAAAAACTGATGAATCAGAAGTAGTTTTGTTTACAGCAGATGCACTAAGTGTAAGATTTAAATTATAATCTAAGGCTACATTAACCCTGGAGCACCCTGGGGTCAAATTTAACCCTAACTTTTATTTCACTCTTATATCCAACCCACTCATTGGTTGGAGGACATTTGTGGACATCCCAGGATGTCTCTTCGGGACCATTTCATAACATGTAGTAGGAAAGGGTTCATTGTAAAGAGCATCTGTTTTGGGGATCCCCAGGTTATGGTAAGGGTTATTATAGTTAGGGTTGTTAGGGTTAGGATTGTTCTTGCTTTTGGGTTCCCTGGGCCTGTGTCATCATTTTTGCCAAAGGAGATATTTTTCCTGTTATGAGAAGGTAGTCTGGGTTTTCCAGGGTTAAAACAATACTATTTGGTGCAACTGAAATTATTTCATAGTCCCTAAACTCGAGCGTTTATTTCTCCACACTAGGCGATGATGGGGGTTATGTTTTGTGCTTTGTCGTTGTGTTATCTAATCTGGAATTTTTGTTTTTATATCCTCCTGAGACCCAATGTCCTCCAGAGAGGACATTACATTTCCCCCCCAAACTGCATCATTTCTCCTGTATTTCCTTGTACGATCCTCATATGATGAACATTGGGTATTACTCTTTTGCCAAACTTCTTGCTGTTTGGAGACAATGACCAAGTTGAATAGTTATGAGTTACGAAAAAAGATAAACAGTGAGGAGAAAGGACAAGGCGCACACCATTAAACACCTCTCGGGTCTCAGGAGGATATTCTCTGCTCCATTAACCCAATGTCAGTCCTTCCTTTGTTTTTCTCTTCAGGAAGATAAAGATAGAGTCATTTGTGGATTTAAAAGCTAACAAACCTTACAACTGCTATAAAATCTAATGAGATGAGCCAAGGCACCGAATCATTGGTATATCAGAATACAACAGAATACACATCTAATCTGGTGTTGTTGTTGTTTTTGTGTATTCTCACCGCTTTCTGTTCCCCTTAGGAGATGAATACACAGAGAGGATCAGCAAGGAAATGACATCGGGTTCGGTTGACTCACTTTCTGACTTTGCTGAAAAAAAACAAAACAAAACATTTTTGATACCTCAACAGTCAAAGTGCAGAAAAACAATTTCAGAAATGATTCAAGAGGAGACCAAAAGTGGAAACATTTAGATCAGGCTTGCGCCCAGCCTCATGTTCAGGTTCTTTTGTCAGAGAGGATCATATATAGCAGAGAGGAAGCAGGTGTAGTCAGGATCGCTGGTGCCCCCATTTTCAGCCAGAAGAGTATGAGAGGACAAGATATCAAGGCAAAGTCCCTGCCTACAACTATTTAACTAACAAGAGCATGTCAAAAGGAATAGATGGTAATGAAGGCATCGTGGACCTGCCTGAGAATGCGACATCTCAGGATGCTGAAGCTGATGGAAATAAATCCAGCATTCTTCCCAAAGGTCATCAGAATGCCAATATGAATCCTAATGACCATATGACATCAAAGAATCAAGAGACTGAAGTACCTGACAATAAGCAATGCCAAAAGGGTGGAAATACCGAACCTCCAAATACACAATCCCAGGATGAGTCACCGTCGCTGGACCCCAACAGCGAGTCCACCACAATAGATGACATACCAAACGTTGAAATCCATCCTGCCTGGATTAGCAGGACTGTTTATACCGCTGACACACAGAGAAATTATTTCATGGATGAAGCTGTCCAGCACGTTGACCCTCAAATAAAGGGTATAGCTAGAGAGACCGTGCATGGTATTTGTGAAATCAGTAGCACTTCGCAGGAGAACGTCCATCACATTGGGTCTGAAATACACGACTTTGTAGTGAAGACAGATCACCATTCTGACTCAGAAGCTGGCAGCATTTTAAAGCACACTTTTAAAGTCCACTCAGAAATTGGTGGCCTTTTAGAAGACACTGTCCAGAGCATGAACTCGGAATTTGGTGGCATTTTAGGTGATGCTTCAGGCCTATTACAGCAACCGTTCCCACTGTATTCAGCAGCGCGCAGTAATAATAACACCCAAGAGGGCAATGACAATAATGCAATGTCAGACATTTTGACTGACTCAGCTGCCAATTTGGTGGAGAATGATGTGACCCAGATGTCTAAGTCTCTTACTGTAAATGTAAAAGCAGACATGGAATCAGCGTCTTGTATTTTAGGACAGCTTGGTCCAAACATGACGGTGGACCACACGACTGAAAATAACCCTGACGGACGCCTGCTCCCGATCCCCAGCTTCCCTCGTACACCAATCCTAATCCCAGCTAAGACCGAGGAAGGTGAGACACACCAGATCACTTTCACACTCTTTTTAATATCCAACATAAATAAAACATGATCTAATATATGAAAGCTATGTTTGATTCAATACAGGACAATTTAGTACAAAATTGGATTCATTTTTCATGTAAATCTATTTAAAATGCTGTATTCAAACATGAAGGTGCCTTTACCGTTTCTACAAGAAATGTTGACATGAACTCTCGTTGCATTTTTGATGACTGAAACCAAAACTTCCTACGAGCTTTACGTTTTCGAGTTCCACATGGAGTGTTGGCTCAGGAATTTTAGTCATCGGAGATATTTTTATTTAGTAATTTTCCAACACATTCCTCATTTTTTTAGGAAAATGTTGACATTGCTGCCATTTTTGCTCTCACTCCACCTTTACATTAAATGCTTAAAAGACATATGAGAAGCGTGCTAGCTTGCTAGCATAGTTCTCATTTGCCTAGTGCGTACTGCAGGTTGATTTTCCTTTATACGTATTAAATAAAAATCGGCAAAATTCTGTAGTTAAATTGTGTCTGTAAAAAAAAAAAAAGCTCAGAACATTTACAGCTTTAGTGAAGCACTTCATTCGAAGTCTCCAGATCTGCTGTTTTAATTTTCTTCCAGGGATTAACGTAGATCACTTAGAGGTGACACATGAGCACAGACGTGACATGTCTAACGAGTTGTGGGTTGATGCTTTGGATGAGTGGAGATATCTTCCAGCTTCCTGTGCCACCCAGGTATCTTCAGATAACACAAGAACCTCAAATGTGGGAGCTAAGATTGATTCCTTGGAGCTGCCTACCATTGAGAGGTGGTCATCTTCTGACAGCTGGGCTAGTGCTTTATCAGACTGGATCCAGTCTGTTAGTGTCCTTCCAGAAGATCATCCCAATATGAGAAGTCCTGAGTCTCGGAGTCAGTTCTCCATGCCCATTCAGGACATTTCCAAGGAGAAGGCCAGGAGCCTGGAAGGCTCCTTAGAAGCAGGAGATGGGGATTCTGAGGGTTCGATGCTGATAAAAGACTCCACTGGGTCTCAAAAAGACCTGTCTTTCCTACACAAGACGGAGAAAGAAAATAGCTTTTACACTAATTTAGATATGACCAGGACTCAGGATTTATCAGAAGACACGACCAGAGAGAGACGGTCAGGTTTACAGGAAGAAGCAGAAGAGTCTCGGAATGATCGACTGGAAAACAAGTGTACCTGTGTAACCAAGGTGAGCTAATTTTACTCTATAGAATATAATACACAGCTAGGGTTTGTTTGAGTAGTTAAAAGGGTTATTCCTGTTCAGACTTAAAACAACATGAGCTTGTCATTTTTAGCACCCTCTGCTGTCAGTGAGGGGAATCGCAGCTGCAGTAAAATATCACAAAAACCCATTTCGCTTTTGAAATTCCATGTGTGAACTGACCTGCAATGTTAAAAGGCAAGATCAGATCCAGAGCTGAGCATCATTTGTTTTAGCCGAGGGTGAAGTTCATTTGTTTGCCAGAAAAAACACACACGGTACATCGTATTATTACTGCTAGTATATACATGTAGTGTTTGCATATTATAGTATACAGCAGAGATGGACAGTAATGACCTACTTAAGCACATTTTTAAGTATCTGTACTTTAGATAAGTATTATTTTTTCAGAAACTTAGGACTTTTACTCCCCTACGCTCCAATGCTTTTACTTGCGCTGTCCCTGCTGTCCCTGCTGCTGTATGAGGACGTGCATTGTCCCGGTGCAGTGAGACTGTTTTGGACAGCGTTCCTCTTCTTTTGCTGTGAATTGCAGGTTGAAGTTCATTTCGCAGCAAAGCACAGGAATTCACACTGTTCACTGTTTGTCCATGCGCTTAGAAAGGCACCAGACTAGGAACCTTCATGATCCAAAAGAATGTTAAGATGATTTTCTTGGGTTAGCGCTGACTTTTGAATTTCTTCTTTGCCGGAGAACACAAATGTCTCCACTCCATGCTTTGTCTTTTACTCTCCGGGTAATTTACAAATTTCCTTTACTTGCTGATTCTCCCTTGTCTTTTATTATTATTATTATTATTATTATTATTATTATTATTATTATTTGTTTTATTCACTTAGCATGAGAGGAAAAAGAGAGCGTCTGGTGAGGGAAAGACTGTTTGTAAACAGGACAACGTCATACTTAATGACGTTAGTGAATAAAAAAAAGGATAAATAATGCAACAAGCAATCACACACACTTTCACCCCCCTGCATATAAATATACACACTGTAGTGACAGCGACTTCTGAGACCAAAGAAGAAGGTTAAAAACAGATAAACACAAATGAGGTCTAATTACAGAGGGCACTAGATAAGTACACACACACACACACACACATGCACACACACGCGCAGTTAAACAGAAGAGGAGAAAGGCGCAGAGATGGCTGAGAGGGCAGTCAGGGGTGTGTCAGAGGAAACTGAGCGATAGAGCACAGCTGAAAACTGAAACACGACCCCGAGGAAAAGTCAGGAGTGAATCCGAGCGCTGCTATTGGCTCGGCTCGGAATGTTGCGTAGCTCCTCAGGTCCCCATAATAGTAATGAACCATGCCTTGGACGGCAGCTTGTGCCTTGCTGGAGCGAGCAAGAATGCAGGAAGGACAGAAAGCAGAGGGATCAAGTGAAGTTAAGTGAGGAGGTATGGACACGCGTACGGTTTACTGCATTTTAAATTGTCCATGAAGGAGAGACCGGATCAGGTGCAAGGATCTGTCGTTCTGTGAACTATTTCCATCTCTACGAGAAATGTCATGTTCTTTTCCATGAACGAGCGACCTTCCTTAGGGCTGACCTTTCACAGCAGGTTCTTTTCCTCCTGCAGGAGAGCAGTGCACTCTGGGAAGTAATTGAAGCTACAGGCTTCGAGGAGGAAGGTGAAAGGAATCATGGTGCCTTGAGCTTCTCGTGTTACCCCGTCACGCCGGAGTCTGAGGTTCCTCTCCTGGATGGCTACGAAGCCGAGCACCTGACGCATATCCGAGGAGCGGACTGGTGTGACGCGAGGCACCTTCAGGACAGCGAGTCGTGTGCACTGCCTTACACAGGAGAAGTGGATCTTATTATGCCGCAGACTCCAATCACTATCAGGACGTCATTCCTCCACTTGAAAGAGGATCCAGGTGAATCCAGGACATCCTTAAAGCCTTCGCTTGGAGGGATCAACGATGAGATTGGACCAGATCTGAGACCAAGAACCAGCGGAAAACCCACCAGCGAGTCATCGGAGAACCAGTTTTGGGACATCTCGAAGAAAACCCGTGATCAGGATCCATCTGCATTGATTTATGAAGACCCGACGTACAACACAGAGGCCGATGACGTCACCTCGGAACATCAGAGGCTGATCTCACACACAGGGGAGCGGTTAATGATCTGTGAGGAAAAGCACGTTGCATACGTGACTTTAGACGTGGATGACATTCTGAGCTTTAAGAACCACCCGGAGAGTTGGTCAGCTATAAAACAAGTAAGCTGCGACGCGGAACAGAGCTGTGAAAGAGACAGCAAGATGCCTCATAAAACTCCAAAAGGTTCGTCTGAGAACAAGACACGCTCCAGTAAACACAAGGACAAAACGAGTAACAACCAACAGCTTGGGTGTCAAAGCAAGACACGGGAGAACGTGAGACCAGAATCCCACGCTGAAGCGTCTGGAGGTGCAGAGGAAAGCGCAGTGACCGTGATCGAGACTGTTGTAATAACAGAGAAGGTCACATCCAGGTCTCAGGGCAAGAAGAAAAAGAAGCACGGAGCACCAAAGGTGGAAAACGAGCCACTGATCGAAGTGGAAAACGGGACAAAGCCAAAAAACGTGAAGCCTAAAAATGAGCCGGCAACAACGCAACCGAGCAAGGTGAGAGAGAAGCTCGCAAAATACGAGGGAAAGGAGTCGAACGACAACGCCAAAGCCGCTGAAGGAAAAACCAAACCCAGTGCAGACACATCGGGCACATGTCAGCCCGCTGCCCCGGACGATGACATCATCAAACGCAGACGCATATCTGGGGACAAACCTGGATCCATATCGATTAGGACGAGGCCGCAGCTTCCCGCCATCTTCCAGCAGAAGAAGAAGACGGAAGATGTGGCGCAACAGAAGATTCATGCACCTAAAGAAGGTAAAATTCGAGATGTTTAGAATACTGCACATGGATTTATATTGCGCATTCATGTTTCGGAGAACATTCTAGCCAGAAATATACGTTTTTCAGCTTGGTCCTGGAACTCCATGGCTAACATAGCTACCAGATTATTGTTCGGTGCGCAATCGGATTGTCTAAAGCGTCTGGTGTAAAGCCACTCCATAAAACAGAAAATGTCAAATTTATCACCCAAATCACTTGATATCCAGCCTCGAGCATCAGACTTTACCCCACGCCTCCTCCTCCCCGAGTCGTACACTGATGCCGAGTGACACCAAACCGGGTCCTAAAGAAAGCAACCCAGGGTCGCTCTGGCGGTTTATCTCTGAGACATTCTTCTGTCCATGTTTGTGGACACCAGTGTGTCCTACAGAGGCAAACAACAGATCAGGGAGTCCGTTTGAGACACCAAACAACTTCACACACTTGTGTCAGGCTGATGATTTACACCGCAGTAAACTGGTGGCTATAAGTGGACTTTGGATATCAAATGTATTAATGAGTACATTTCTATCTTTGGTTAAACTGTTGCTTTGATGAAATATGGGTTTAATGTGTGTGTGTGTGTGTGTGTGTGTGTGTGTGTGTGTGTGTGTGTGTGTAGTCCCACGTGTCATATCCGAGATCGAAGCAGCTCCGGTCGCTGATGATCCTCAGAGCATTTCGCTGTGGTGCCACTTCAGTCCCATCATGGCCGACTCCTCCATCATGTGGGTGAAAGAAGGAGCAACGCTGCGTGAGGAAACCAGAAAGTAAGACTTTTTTCCACCAGCCTCTTTTTCTTTCTCCTTCTCCCTGTGGAAATTTATAAGACAAACAAAAAAACAAACAAACCACAACTTGTCACATTACCAAGAAACCGCCAAGCCGTGTAAACCCCTCTGTCCTGACGACGTGGGAAATCTTCCACTTCCAGCTTTATCTCTGATGGTCGCACAGAGCTCCCACTGGAGACTCCTTCCACACACGTAAATCGATCGGCTCTTTACGGAAAACTTCACTGTATCAACAACTTTGTTTTTGTAATTACTCCAAAAACTAATAATTAATCAATCAACACTTTCTGACCAATCACAGTCCAGAATTCAGCCCTGTGGAGTAAAATACACAGGATGTAACGTGCACTATCCATAAACCTATGGAAGCTGGTGAATATGTCCTGTGGATATCTCACAGTCAGGGCTGTCTCTGTGTCTTTCTCACGTCAGAGTCGGAGATGAGGGTCGGGTCTCTCTGTCAGTGGTGAAAGCCTGCAGTAAGGATTTGGGCTTTTATCGCTGTACTCTGATCAGTGCTCTCGGCTCCGTGTCCACCGCAGACTATCACCTCACATCAGAAGGTGAGAGACACAAAGTTCTGTTCCAGTGTTTACAAAGCTTTATTTATGTTTCCGAGCTGATACGAGATGAGCACACTGCTAAAAATGATTTGGACCAGTCAGTCAGTCAGTCAGTCAGTCAGTCAGTCATGTCTAATGGTTTGTCCTTGCGCTTGTCTTCTCAGTGCTCATGGAACTCGTCATCCCAAACCACGACACACCAGGTGAGCCGTCATTTCACCTCTCTCTCCTCTAGGTGCTAAAAATAGAGAGGAAACTCATAAGAGAACGACGACGCTTTGAACATAATCTCGCTGACGACCTTTAAGATGACGTACATGCTCGTGCCTGGGGTTGGCGCTTTATTCCCAACAGACAGACAGGACTTTCGGAATCACACCCAAACACGTGCGTCATGATGCACGAGTGAGAGACTGTCCATAAACGAACAAACACTTCTGAAAACGTTCAGCTTTGACAGACGTCTCTCTTTCTGGGACTTTCCTGTGGCTGTAAACGTATTTTAAGCGTCTCCTATGGATAACGCACAACACGCACATTTCACATGCATGTAACTCTCGGGATAATTGTTGTGTACAGGCGCTCCCTGAGTTCTGATGGCCCGACTTGTGATTTTTCGAAGTTACGATGATGAATGTGATGCGCTAAAAATTGTAAAATATTTAGAAAATATTGAAGATTCGCAGGAAGGCGTCGTTGGCAGGCCAGCGTAACAGCGTGTGAGGTACGCGGATGTTTTGGACGATGCCTCACTCTTTCCCACAACTCATGGAGTTCCCTTGTGTATCGGTGTACTGTACAGGGCATTACCACCGTTTTTTTTGTGTTGCTTTAAGAGCTCGTTTTAATTCAAAAGCATGTCTTTGACAGGAAAAGACTCCTGGGTAGGCTAGGCTAGGCTAGGCTAGGCTATGATAATCTAAGCTAGGCGGAGATGCCTAAGCTAGGCTAAATGGTTCAACACCGTGGTTGGACATACGATATTTTCGACTTCCGATGGGTGCGACGGAACGCGTCTCCATCATAACTTGAGGACTTCCTGTACTATAAACCTAAATTTTAACGTAGGCTCATTTCATATTTGGATTTCATGTCAGATTTTCCGCCTGTCCTTGCGGTCACGTTTAATACTGAATTTCATACTTCAGTAAAGGTTTTTTTTTCTAACCGAAGAAAGAACTATCGAAAAAGACGTGCGCTCACATGCATTCTCTCCCATGTGTCTGTCTCAGCGGAGCGTACACCGATAGACGGAGAGGAAGAGGACGTGTCTTGCAGTCCTCTCCTCTTTAAGGACGACATCCTGACTGATCAGTATTTTGGAGAGCAGCAGCGCACGAGCATCGTGACTGAGAAGGCTCACTTCGGAGAGGGAATGCACCGAAAAGCCTTTAGGACAATGGTACGCGCCGGCATGACATCTTTGTTCGGCCCTGGACACGCCTGCGTGCTCAAAGTGCACAGTTCCATCGGCTACGGCACGCAGAACAACGACGAGGTCATGCAGAAGAACTACAGCCTTGCTGTGGAGGTGAGGGCGAAACATCAGACCTGATGAGACAAACAAAATAGTTAGCGCAAAGTTCTGCAAATCGAGCTGAACTAAAGAGCAAAACCACAATCAAATATAGAGAGTTCTGTTTTCCATGAGTCATGAACCTAAAAATGTACGACAAAAAAAAGGGAAAAAAAAAGTTAATAATAATAATAATAATAATAATAAAAAACGTTGCACTGTGCTCTAATTCTAGCACAAACATTTTAAATACAGTCGATCCTCTCATCTTACACCACATTAACGGATATCAAATGCAACGGACAAAATCCCCCGGTCTGAATACATACATACATACATGAGCCAGAATGTCCGGTATGAACGTTTAAAAATCTGTAATTCAGCAATTTTCCTCTAGGTGGTGGTGGCGTGCATGCTACTAGTTGTTTCCAAGCGTCGGTTGAGCTGTGGTTGTTGTGAAGCTGTACTGTTTTTTCTGTGATTATTTGGTGTTTTTCACTGTTTTTCTGCCCAGTGCCGTCATTATGCCACCCAAAGATAAGTCTAG
>JAQLOM010000011.1:19619408-19631286 GCA_030068315.1 Chrysichthys thysi | reverse complement strand
ACCGGCGTCTATTCGCCGCGCCACAGATTTGATCAGGCTTTTATTTGAGACCTGCGTCTATACGGGACAGGCCTCTACTTGAAGATATACGGTATATATTAACGACTTTTTAAAATCTGTCGTTTTATTAGCAGTGTGCACGCTGGATGCATCGCTGTGAATGAGCTGTTGTTCTAGCTTCCATATGGATAATATAGATTTATTGAAAGAAAATTAATCAACACCTTCTGACCAATCAGGAACCAGAGCAAATCTAGGAGCAGGGCTGTGGGGGAAGGGAACAGTACTGCTAATGTGGCGGAATGGATTTATAGCAATGAGGGAAATTTGGAGGAGAAAAAAAGATACATAAAGCATGAATGTAAGAAATAATACAGGTCTTTTTATATGCTGCAGCAAGGTCACACAGAGGTCAGTGATAAAGAACAAGGCCACACTTATGGGTTTGTGTTCAGTTTATGCAAATTGACCAAAAAAAACCCCCAAAGCAAGACAAAACAAAAAACACCCAATGTACTCTTCTGGCAGTTTGGCTACAAGGCTTCAGGAATAGTCAGCATTTTCCCCTCTCAGCGACTTCAGATATAAAAGATCAGTAGAGAGACGACTCAGAGGGACAGTGGTTGGTTTCCTGAAGCGATACGGACTGAAGTAGAAATTCAAAACACTAACCAAATATATTAACACATGAAACTTACGGGACTTTAAACCAAAACGGGAACACTCACTCATTTAACACCCTGTACAATTCGGATCAAATTAAAAAAATACTTCAGGCTTTCGAGCAGAATAACTTATAGTAACAATGCCTTTCCAGCAAAACTAGACGACCGTGCGGCGTTCGGCTCAGAGTTCATCAAAAGAATTTTTTGGCTGCGGCTTCCTGTTGGCTTCTGAAAGAGACAGAGAGAGATTTACTGTTATGTTGTGTTGCATTAAAATGAGAAAAAACACACACATTATTTCTCAGATTTATTAAAAATAACAGTAAAACCAGTGAATCTGAACCAAATATTAAAATACAGCGATACCTCGGTATTGGACGTCCACAATATTTGACGGAATCAGCATTCGACGCGATTTCGTCAGATTTTTTCCCTCGGAAATCGGTGTCGGTGCGGTGTTCGACTTAAACGTTTACACGGTTTTTCATGATTTTGCACAATTTCAACAAATATCAATATTTTGAAGAAAATTCGAACCAAATGTGAATGAAAAGTGATTTTTTCCCAAAAAGGCTCAGTTTTGTAAAGTATTTTAGTGTTCTTTTACTGTTAAAGACGACTTTATAGGAGCTCCTTTTTTAATCACGCCACCATTTCATACTCCATACGCCTGGCGTAAACAAAGCCGAATCAGACCGAGTGTCGCGTCCGTAGTGTACGCATCATCTGTGCGTGACGGCTCCATAACCCCAGGCGTGTTTTGTTCAGTGTTTCACGGTTAAATACGGTAACCCTGTCTAGCAAGAAAGGGAGTTCAGGCAGCACTGGGGCCGAGAGAAACGCCGTCAGAACAACCAGTGAGGGTCAAAAAGAACTCGGGGCTAAATATGAAAGTGGTGTGTGCATGACTGATCTCACCGAAGAATATCAAATTCCAAGATCTACCATCTCAACTTTTATTCAGAACAATGTTTAATAGAGTTAGTTTATGTTTCTGTTTAACAGGATTGTCACTTATGAGTGAAATGTCCAAAATATCGTGTACAATATCGGGAATTTTGGGAGACGGGGAAGCAATTATTTTGATTTACATTATTTTTTACGGGGAAAAATTACTTAGGATTCGAGGTCACCCCTGGAACCAAACGGCATCGAATACCAAGGTACCACTGTCCTCACAATCATCCTTTAGGATGGACAGCAGACTGTACAGGTTTTTACAACAGGCTGAAATGTGTTCAGGAAATACATTTTTAAAAATATTCCATGGTTCATTTCATCCATCTTCGAGGAAATTAAGCCGTAACCATGCACACGTCAGATTTTAGTCTATGCCATGGTGATTCATTATGCTGCGCCTCATCGATTTCCTCGTAAACTTCGTTCACAGACGAAACTCACTTGTACATGACGTATCCGAAAAACAGCAGCGTCTGGACGACAATGAAGACGATAAAGTGCACCGTGGAGAGACAGGGCGGAGGAGGAGGCGGCTCAGGACATTTCTGCTTTTCCGCTGGAGGCTGTGGAGGGAAAAAATTTACTCACAGTGACATCGTACAGCATCTTGCATACAGACAGCGATATCACAATCATCTAGGTCACTTCAGCAAGAAGCAACAAAAAAAAACAAACAAAAAAAAAACACGAACATGCGAGATGCAAAAAAGTCACATTCATGTTTTCTACTTTTGAAAAATGTGCCATGATTCAGCAATGCAACAAAAAAAAGATTAAATTTTTGCTTCAATTAGGTTTACGTTCTACAGAATTTGGAGTTTCCATACTTGTTTACAGCATATCAAAATTATTTTTTTTATTTTTAAAATAGCTTTGTGCTGCTTTTAGAAAATAAGAATGTCTATTATGATTAACATTATACACATTACTATTATTATTATTATATTATTATCATTTCACCTTTCATTAATGACAAGCTTGTGATCATGTATAATATATACAGAAATATTATGCACTACTTTTTAACATATTTTATTTCATAATAGAAACCAAGTCTCAGCTCCAAAGCTCTTTTCAGTGAAGCGCTTAATAAAATTCCCCATTAATATTTTTTCTTGATCATTCCCACTTGGTGTATGAAACATTGCGCAGTATGAGCTCACAGCGTTTCTCTGGATGACGTGCTCGACGTTCCTCTTGACGACGTGCAGATGCTCTTTGATGTCGTTAAAGTGTTGGATCGCCTCGTATGCGCCCAAAGTGCCGGTGTTTCCCTGCTGCGCTGCACTCAGCTGCTGCAGCAACGAAGAAACGCTGTTTCTATTAAAAAAATAAAATAAAATTAAATTAAAATAAAAAAAAAAAAACCACACACAAAACATTTTATGAAACATATATACATTTTTACCTTGCGTAGAAATGATGGAGGCATTCACTTTCTCAGTAATTTCACAATCACAGAAAGAGTACAAATAAACACCTAAATAACTTGATTGAAATATTTCGGCTCCTAAACCAGTTTATTAATAATTTAATGTTTAAACTTATTTCAGGATTTTAGTCCAAGCACTTCCTTTTGTGAAAAAAAGCTGCTCAGTAAAAGTTGTGTGTTTTATACAGTTGATAAACCACAAAAAAAAAAAAAAAGATTTCCAGCGCCTCTAGTGGCCAAACACCGTCACTGCCGTAAAATGCTCATAAACCTTAATACACCGAAGCAAAATCCATCAAATGTAAATTAAATACAAGTATTACAGCATGTTTCCCCCTGATCTAATCCTCTAATCCTTCACCCCACCAACCCACACACAAAAATAAATAAATAAATAAATCCCAAAATCCACCTTTAAATTAGACGGCTAAATTAATCCCCTCAAAACCATGTTCTCCTTAAACATATTGCACACAATTACAGCACAAAGAATTAGATATAAAGAGATGATTTCATTTAGCCTCATTTAATTTTCACAGAAAATGTTATTTAAGTCGGAACAGGGTCATGTTCTGCATTTTACGTATATATATATATATATATATATATACACACATATATACTGTATATATCGAGGCTTTCACTAAAGTGTGGAAAAAGCATAACATTTTCTTAGATTTAAAACATGTGAGGAAAAAAACAAAAACAAACACACAACACCCAACAGCAGTCAGTTATGAACGTGAAGACATCACTGATTATTACGGTTAAATTTGGCTGCTGAATGCTGGATTCTGATTGGCCAGAAGCTGCTGGAGAACATTTACGGTACATGTGTGGAAGGAGTCTCCAGTGTCAGCACTTTAACAGTCAGAGGTAAAGCTTGTCGGTTTCTTTAAGAGATCTTCAGGGCCGAGGCGCTTTCACTCCTTTGCATAATTTTCTCTCTTAACACAAAACAAGCCGAAAACCGGCGCCGACTCGTTTCGTCGACATTCAGACAAGCATTAGGTTGCCGAACTTCCCTTGAGACACAATTAACCCTTCGTCTGATCTAGATTTGATCTAAATGACCTACATATGAAGCTCTTCTCAGACGTACACTCGAGCCAGTAGATTAATTCAGCATTAGGAGCTTTATCTTTACTAGATTATTTTGCTAATCTGTACAAGATCAGAGAAAAACCTGCGGCATAAATTCAACAATATGAAGTGGATTAAACCCAAAAGAGCAAAACCTTCACACAGAGAACTAACAGCTAATACATCAGGCAGTCAACAGCGAGATTCATACGATGCACAACGGTGTGGAAAAACTTTGTTTTGTTGTTTGACTTGGGCTTCCTACTAGCGCTCATTCTCTGAACAGGAAGCGAAAGCTGTAGTTTTATCCTGTTTATTAAACATCTGTGTGTTTCTGTCCGAGTTTTACCTGTGCTCATGTTGGTACAGGGTTCTGATGCGCTAAATACCGCATAACGTGTTGTTGCTGATTAATGCCTAACGGCTCCCCGGTAGTGAGTGACCCTGGCGTCCCCCACCGCGTGACATTTAAAGAAACGTCCTAAATGACGCTGAAATTCCAGTTTAAAACCTGAAGGACATGTTTAAAAAGGAGAGAGCAGATTATTAGGGACAGATTTTGAATAGATTCGTGGTACTAAAGGACAGAAGACCAAGCGTACAGTAGCGGTTTTCCACTGGCCTTCTGATTTGTCCAAATGGAAGGCGGTAAAGTCGGGTGTGAGGTCATTCTCAGCTCCGAAATCTGACTCCTGAAGCAGATGGACCGCACCATAACTTGTGCAGGTAGGAACTAAAGCTGCGAGTGGGGAAGCGAAGAAACTTTAGACCACGTGGGAATCGCTCGAGCCGTGCGGATGTGTCATTTGTGCGCCGTCACGACTAATTTGCATATCACCCCCTGCAGCTTCAGGGCTAATTTGCATAGATAATCTCAATGTAAATGGCGCTGAAACCGTGACTTGGTGTCATATAGCGCTAATGTGAACATACAGGACGAGTGGGGTTTGAACTGAGTGATGGAAAAGAATGGCTGCTTTTCTTCATCCTCTCATGAGAGAAAGTCGGCAGGTTAGAGGAACCAAACGTGAATGTGAGGGACACACGAGCTCTGATACTGCAGTCACCCAGCAGGGGGGCACTGGGGTTTATTATTCAGGCCAGGCGGGGGAGATAGCCGTGTGTGTGTGTGTGTGTGATTTCACTTGAGGAAGTGATTAATGCCAGCTTACTCCCTGAGCTCAGACACCTCAGCTTTTGGCTTTGACACAGACCCACGGCGACGACATTGTCCTGGATTTCACTTCAGTGCTGCGTTTTTATTTACTGCAGATGTTCACGTGCTTATTTCACATTTATTATAAACACTTCTGTACACAGAGCGGCTTTGCCTGGGACCGGGGCACAGCGTTGGCACTGGAGACTCCTTCCATAAACACTGAACTAACCGTCAGCGGATCAAAAATGGATTACGCACGTCTATAATCTGCTCACGTGTGAGGTTTTGAATCTACGTGTTTGTATCCCGCCGTTGTCTTGAACCATGTCGTCGGGAAGCTCACCTTAAGTCGTCGAGATTGCGCAGGACTTCCTGCTGATTCGTCATTATCGTGTCCAATTCCTGACTCGGGCCCTGAACAAACACCGGCGTACAACATGAGATGTTTTCACAGCGCTATTCTGGGACGTGTGGATATTTGGTAACACTAACATCATTTCACTTTTCTTCCTTTCGTCTAATCCGGTCCTACCTGCCCTGACTGGGTGTGTCCTGGGCGTTTGGAGATCTCCTCAGTGATGACGGAGACGTAGTGGCGCTGCTCGTCCAGGATCATGGCCAGCTGCCGGTTCAGCTGTTTGATCTCCAGGTGGATTCGGTTCTGCCCCTCGAACACCTGGCGGATCTCGCGCTCGTTCACGCTCTCGTACAGGTCCTCCACTGGGGAAGAGGGGAAATCAAAGCATCAGAAATCTCCCACGCTAGATCGTTCACTTTACTTCTCTACAGGGGTTAACGCCATTAAACAAAACACACAGATGAACCGTGAAAAACTGCAATACGTTCAGAAGAATGATTTCTTTGCTTCTTTTATGCTGCTGATCTTTCGCTATTTAAGCTTGAATAAAAAGCCTGTGGTGTCTCCTGGAGCGCGTTTTGCTCGTGTGGTGTTGCGTCTTTGGATTTAGTCACAGTTTTATTCTACTGATAAACTTTTAAAAGTATTAAAAAATGCGCCAAGGGGGTTATAAAACTCTAACAAAATTAATACGCAGACACAGACACTGTACAGTCCAACAACAGTCACTGGACTGCTGAAGCGGAGTAAATCCAGTCCAAGGTGCTTTTCAGTGTTTGTGAGAAATGCGGGAATGAAGCGGGGCTTGAATTCTCCTCCACTATGAGAGAGAAAAATGTCAGAACAGGTCGAGGGTTAACAACGAAGCTCGTCCCAAAAAAAAAAAAAAAAAAAAAAAAAGAGAGAAAAAAACCACAATGCATTCTGTCCTATTACCTCACGCGCACACACCCCCCTTCAGACGACAACTGTTGTCAGTATCCCCTATCCGCTTTGGTTAAATTACAATTTTTTAAATAATAATTTATTATGAAATATTACACACCGAATGCAAGTTGTGAATAAAAACTGAATTCTTGTAAACTTTCAAGCTAACATCAAATTTATTATTAGGGTCATCTCCAAATTCCGTTCATCGGCGTCCCTGATTACTAATAAATCAGTATCAGCACTGGAAGACAGACAGACAGACAGACAGACAGACAGACAGACAGAACTGCACGACGCCCAAGGCACAATACTTCCAGTTATGAGGAAAAGAACTAAACAACTACCTACTGTACATAAATAACTACACAGATGAATGAACGAAAGAATAAAAACACAGGGCAGCGCTAACTGATTTTATAGCATCAATGCCTTTAAACTCTTTTTTTTTTTTTTTTAATGTAGTTCTTCCCATCAGTGCCTCGAAAACAGAACGATAATGTTATCTTACAACCTCTATGACGTTTTCGGACACTTCATTCTGCTAAACACGTTTCCATAACAGCGCTTTGGCCTCGTCACCGTGCGCATACTTGCGTCTCGTCCGTTCTGTAAAGACTGAGGACATTTCCGCAGAGATGCAGGCGATAACGATGAGTGTTTAGGGTTAGCTTGGATTTTTGTTAGTGTTACATGAATTAAAGGGGGTCTTTTATAATATGCTTAAGAACATAGTAAAAAAGAGAAAACAAATCAAACCCATGATGTACGTGTGTGTGTGTGTGTGTGTGTGTGCGGACATGAACTTTAAGAGCTGAGTGCCACTACTGACGCTTACTTTCTTAATTTTTCTCTAATTTGTCCATCACGTCCTTAGTGAGAGGTTCTCCTGTAAAAGCAGGACTTCATGCTGCGGTGTGTGTGTGTGTGTGTGTGTGTATGTGTGTGTCTTACAGGGCTGCCCATGGACGTCAGGGTGCTCCTTTTGAAACTCTTCTTTCTTTTTGTCAAGCTCTTGTTGGAAATTCTGAAATTCCTCCTGGTACTTGTCCTGCTCCTCTTTGGGAATCTCTTGTTCAGGTGGAGGCTTCGCAAAAAAAAAAAGAAAGAAAGAAAAAGAAAAGAAAAGAAACAAAACACTCATTCAGAGTTCACGGGAGGCCTAGCGTGCCGCGCTGCACCACACACACACACACACACACACACTCCTACTCCAATTACGACCCACAAAAGAACGGAGTAATTGGTGAACACTTATAAAACAAGGACTGAGGGGTGTGTGTGTGTGTGTGTGTGTGTGTGTGTGTGTGTGTGTGTGGGGAGAGAAAAATGTTACAGTGTACCAGGTTTTGTCCAGGCTCAGTTAATCTGAACAGCAGGAACGACAAGACATCGTGATCATCTGGAACAAATAAACAAACAAAAACGTCCAAAAGTAAAGAAACTGGAGTTACAACAGTGAACACACACACACACACACACACACACACACACACACACAGATGTAATGTCATTTACAAATACAATATCGATTGGAAAAAAAAAAAAAAAGGATTTACAAAAGATAATAAAATCAAGATATTGGTAAAATAAACAAAAACAGATGTTTATTTACAAACTAAAACAAAGGTTTCTAATACGATGTGAAGAATACAATATAAAATTAAGTAAACTAAGTTAAAAAAAAATCAATAAATAAATCTAAAGATATTTTAACATAGTCCAAAGTACAAAGAAAAGTGTAAACAACAACAAAAACGTAATAAAAAAAACAGAACTATGTGAAGTAAGGGTTGAAAATTCGTTCATAAAATAAACAAGACTAAAGCTACAAAATTAAAGTATTTAAAATAAAATAACTTTAATATGATGCCCAAAGAGGATAAGGGTCAATTTAAGTAAGTAAGCAAATACATAAAAGTAGGAGTTTAATATTAAAAACATAAGAGATGAAATGTTAAATAAGCTAAAATAAATAAATAAATAAAATTGTTTATTATGGAATTGGTAAAATAAAAATAAGCCATATTTTTATTTTAATTATTAAATACGCAGTAAATAAAAATGTGTAACGAAGTACAAAGTAAGATAAAATAAAACCTGAGTTCAAAGAAAATAACTACAGTAAACCGTTTCTAGCGTAAAGCAGTATGCTTTTTAAAATAAATAATAATAATAATAATAATAATGATCATATTGCGAACCTGCGAGTCCTCCCGTTGCAGCTGAAATGCCGAAATATCCTGTGGACGGAATGATCATGTTTTCCACTTTGATACAGAATTCGTAATCGTCCTTCCCCGGCGTGAATCCGTTATTGATCAAAACCTGGGGGGGGAAAATTAAACACTTTTTTATATTTATATACAGAGCATTCAGAAAGTATTCAGACCCCTTTCAATATTTCACCATTTGTAATGTTGCAGCCTTATGCTAAGATCAATCAAATTACTCTTTTTTCCTCATGAATCTACACTCAGTACCCCATAATGACAGCACAAACACGGAATTATAGAATTCGTTGCAAATTTATTAAAAAAGAAAAACTGAAATATCACCCAAGCGCTGGTGGAAGATGCTAACAATCATGGAAAAGGTAAAACTTTTGCACATGGTAAAAGAAAGGAGGAGCTGAGCCGCAGTAGGACGCCGTTACAGCATCAACGAGTCTACGGTTCGCTACATAAAGAAGGCTGAAAAGAAGATAAGAGTTACGGCTGCAGTGTCTTATAACCAGGGCGCCAAACAAGTCGTAAGTGTGCGGAATAAGGCTGTGGTCCGGATAGAATCTGCTTTAGGACTCTGGATTGAGGACTGCTGGAAGAAGAACATCCCCGTGGACACCCATATAATCCGAGAGAAGGCCAAGCAGCTTCATGAAATGTTTGTGGATTGTGGGGCTGAGCCGGAGGACGACCCTCAACCTGGAACTTCTGCGGTTCCCCCAGCAAGAAAAGTGACTTTGCCACCAGCAAGTACTGGTTTGAAAAATTCAAGAGACGATTCAACTTGGCCAGCGTGAGTCTCCATGGAGATGCTGGCTCCGTGGACAAAGCCGCAGCAGAAACTTATGTCGGCGACACCTTCAAGACCATCATTAAAGAAGGTGAATATCAGCCAGAGCAGGTGTTCAACATGGACGAGACGGCTCTGTTCTGGAAGCGGATGCCGTCTCGTACCTTCATCACGAAGGAGGAGGCAAGAGCCCCGGGCTTTAAGGCTCATAAGCACCACGTCACGTGAGTCATGTGCAGCAATGCTGCGGGCTTTTAGCTGAAGCCTGGGCTCATCTACAAGTCCAAAAACCCCGGGCCCTGAACAACAAGAATCAGAACCTGCTGCCTGTCTACTGGACGCACAACCCGAAAGGCTTGGATTATGAAACTCCTGACGGTTGACTGATTTCACCAGTGTTTCATCCTGGAGGTAAAGATCTATCTGGCAGAAAGGAGCCTTGAGTTCAAAGTGCTTTTACTGCTGGACAATGCCGGAGGTCATCCTGTAGATCTTTCCTTCCAAGGGGTGAAAGTATAGTTCTTGCTGGCAAATATGACGCCACTGATTCAGCCAATGGATCAAGGGGTTATCCGGGCCTTCAAGGCACTGTACACTAAGAACGCCCTGCAACACATGGTTGATGCCATGGAAACGGACGAAGACTTTTCCCTGAAGGTCTACTGGAAGAATTACACCATCACATCATGCCTGGTGACTGTACAGAGAGCACTGAAGGACATGAAGGAGACCGTCAATGCCTGCTGGAAGAGATCGTGGCCAGAGGTGGTCGATGTATACAAGGGCTTTTCTGCTGGAGAAATTCATCACTCTGCGGTTGATAAGGCAGTTAGTCTGGCGGAACAGCTAGGAGGAGTAGGCTTTGATGACATGACTTCAGATGACGTCGTTGAGCTGCTCGAGATCTACTCAAGACCACTGACCGACGAAGATGTAGCCGAAAAGACCAAGTCAGCGAGCGAGTAACAGAAAGAACAAGAGGAGGATTGAGCACACGAAGACGAACAAGGCCTAACTCTCCAGCACCTGGCCATCATTTTACAGTTAGCTAAAGAGCTTCAGTCATCGGTTGAAAAATGGGACGCACAAATGATTCGCTCTTTGTAGTTCAGAAATGCTCTTGATGGCACCACAGAAGTGTATAAAAACCTCCTGAATCAAACGAAAAGACGGCATCAGCAACTGCCTCACGATGTTCTTTACCAGGAAAAAATAAATGCTTTGTGTGATGTTAAGAGAATATAAAGGGTTTATTCTGTATAACTGCACAGGTAACGGTTATAAGAGTGTGGGAGGGTTTATAAAGGCTTAAAATAAAATAAAGAAAGAAATAACCATGTTATTATATGGTCGCTACTTCGTAGATTTTCACTTTTCACGGTGGGTTCTGGAACCTAACTCCCGCAATAAGAAAGGGATCACTGTGTGTATGCATGCATGTATGTATATTACACACACACACACACACACACACACACACACACACACACACACACACACACACACACACACTTACTTCATGGGAACAGAGAACGGTGCTTCAGACTATAAGATTTTATGGTTTGGTTTTATTTTCCTCTCACCAAAATGTTGCCAAATATTAGATTTTTAATTTTTACCTTAAAAAAAGAAAAAACAACAAAAAAACACCCCAAATAGGCCACACCCACAAGAGGCACTAGCATGTTCTTGGAGTACGTACAGAATAAAATGTAAAACCTTTCCCCTGCGGTCCTTTTATCTGAGCATGTGCTTACCGTCAGCGTCTTCCTGTAGTAGGTGATTTTGGCTCGGATGGGATACGGTTTATTCCTGAAATCTCGCAGGCAGGTGCCGAGGGCTTGGGTCGAACCGTCGCTGCGTGGGAAAGCAATAAAGGGATTTATTAAACAAACCCAGAAATCAAGATGCTGACATCTGTTTGCCTTCTGAGCTTTATTTAAACACACAGTTAAATATTTAAACAGTGCTTTAAGAGTGTGGTCAATTTAGGGAGGGTGTGTTCACACACACACACGCTTAAACATTCACACACAAGTGCTTCGACACTGTGTACACACACACCCCTGACACCCGACACACTCCTGGTGTGTACTTACTTCTGATGATCATACACAAGTCTGCCGTTGTTTCCCACGACGAGGATGGCGGGATTATTTTTCTAAAGATGCAAATCAACAGGAAGGAATAAAACGTTGTGTGTGTGTGTGTGTGGTGTAGTTACAGAACACGGATATGTTTAAAGCTGTGGAACATCCCTTCTCTCTCTCTCTGTCTCT
>JAQLOM010000011.1:19504037-19514741 GCA_030068315.1 Chrysichthys thysi | reverse complement strand
ACTGTGTATTCATCCGCTGATGAAATACAGCGCATACTGTTTTATTTCAATTTAAATGTTCTTTTAATGTTTGAATTCACATTTTTTTTACATTTTATAGTTTATATCCCAGAGTCCCGTGAAAGCCAAAAAATTCCGCGATTCAAAATTTGAAAATCCGCGATGCTCCGAACCCGCGATGGGTGAACCGCGATATCGCGTGGGGGGGGGGTCACTGTATATATATTAATATAAATATTAATACATTATATTGTTGTTAATATTTTAGCATAGAAAATAGATCGCTAGGAAGCACACATGTACGCGATAGAAAATTCGTTACGTTCTCCAAAAACAAATCCGCGATATAGCGGGACCGCGAATGGTGAACCGCGATACAGTGAGGGATCGCCGTACAGTAAATTTGGTTGCTTTAATAATCAAAATGAACATCAGCTCATTTGCGACACCCTGTGGTTAAAAAACAAACAAATAAATGAACAAACTAAAAAACATAAGATTTGTCTAATGTTAATCTGAACATTCAGCGTGATGCGAATTATAACGCCACGTCGGCTAATCTTAAGAAGGCTGCAGAGATGCCTCTGCGCTGGGCGTGGTTCTGTCCCGTAGAGTCTAACGCAATCCAGTTTAATCGTTTTTAAATCTATATTCTGTGTCGGATTATCGAGTTCTTTAGTAAGTACAGGGTGACCTGCGGTTTATTTTGCAATAATGATCGGCTCACTGCTTATTTAACGTACGTGCAGTTATTAAAAATTTGCACTCTAGCGTTAATAAACGAAAAGTAATAGTAGGAATACATTAACCGATGCTAATTAAGTAATGTCAGAATAATAATAGTAATAATAATAAACCCTGGTATTGGTAGATATTCATTTTCTACAACATTCACTTGTGGTAATTTGTCAGTTTATCATTTCAACGATAGCCAAAAGTAAATAAATAAATAAAGAGTCATCACTGATCCTGAAGTCTTCTCTAAGGAGATCAAATGCACGCCTCTATTAAAGGTCACGTCCTTTGTAGCGGGATGCTGTAGTTCCTCCACTCGATATTTTCGCAGCACGCCCAGTTTGCAGTCTGCTCTGCGTAGCTTGCCATCATTTATCATGAAACGTTCAGATTGCTGTCATTTCGTGTCGTCTGTTCATTAGCGCGGCAACGTACGCCAGCATTGTATGTGTCATGTATTGACGTCTCTGAGTCACCCTGACCCCAGTATGAGTATCAGTATTGATTATGTGCTCTTTGTTCAGAGCAGTCACTAACTTTGAGCTCTTCATGTAACAAACACACACGTTTTAGAAAAACACACACACACACAGAAACGCAGAAAGACCGTCGGTGGCCTGGAATGCAGCATTCATGGCATGGGAGCCTCAGGTTCACTCTGCAACCTGCAGGGTTCTCCTACGCGGCGGGTGCGGACGCTCATGGTGGACACGAATAACATGTTTGTGTTTAACTCCTCATTCACAGAGCTCACGCTTCCTCCAGAATTCTTTTCCGACATCATGTAAGTCTGAGGAATTTCTCTTAGCTGTAGTAAGTAGCGAGTCGTGTTTGGGAGAAGTGTGTGTAGGTCAGTTGGATATCAGCTCTAGGTAGTTGCAGTGTCTGTAAATGTTTCTAAATGTTCAGTGAAATCATGTAGGATTTTCTGCCCAGTGTCCAGTTCCCCCATCGGCTGGGAGACGGGGTCTGTTTAGAGTCGTGTGAAAGAAACCATGAGATAAAAATACATAGGAATGTCTCGTAACCAGGCTGAGAATGTGCTCGCGGCGTTCATTCGTTCAGAAACATGGCGACAAACAGGAATTGATTTACATAGAAATGACAGAAATGATTCGTGATGGGCAAATGATTCGATAATGAATCCCAGATAAATCACATGGAATGTTTCGTTGCAGTTCAGATCTTCTGCAGACGTCATGTTTCTGTAGCACGACGGCTCCCGAGCGCACGACTTTGGGCTCGGCTTTCGCAGATCGCGTTTACAATTCACTGATTCACTTCCTGCAGTGGAGTCGATTCAGAGTCGATTCATGCTCTCGCTACAGGCGAATCTCACTAAACCTAGCGCATCGAAGTCATAAATGTCCACATATTTCTCACTAGCCAGTCTTCTGATATGTCTGTCAACACTCTGTTCGCCATACCGGAGGAAAAAAGTGCTTGATGTCGTTCTGAATTTTTTGGAGAAGTTTTATCATAAAACTTTTATTAGACCAAACAAAAAAGGTCTATGAGGTCACTTCTAAGAGGCCATATTGCATCCAACTTGGAGGTTAAACGAATGAAAAAAGGTCTACGACGTCACCTTTGAGAAGCCGTATTACTACGCTGCGTCCTCTAGGATCACGTGTAAAAAGCCACACAGTAAAAGAAGCCTTGAAGCCTCGGCATGCTTCCCGCGGAGTTCTGTGTCTGGGTTCCACAACAACGGAAGTCATGGGTGAACTCCACGGACGAACACGCCTGCGAGAGCTCGTCACGTTTCAAGCGTCACGTGTCCAAGACGAGTCATTTCAAGATGGATCACTTTGTAGTCGCGGAAACTGTCATGAAATTTTCCCGGCGCCACCCGCAGGGCTGGAGCTCTTGCGCGCACTCGCTTGAGCTTACAAGCCCGTAAAGGTGGTTTCACGTTCACATAACCCTCGCATTCAGTCTGCTGAAGCCTTTCCCCGTGACGTCACTGCCTGTTCTGAATAAATCAATAAAAGAGCAGTCTCACGGTGAACCCAGGCATCAGTCTCTCCCTCTCCGAGGCAAATATCAACCCCGAACTCCAGCTAACACCAAAGTTCAGCTAGTGGTGTTTATCCTGCCATGATGGTAAATATAAAGAACCCACAGTAACACTGTGTGTTTGAATATGCAAGGACATGTCTAGCTTCCCAAAATTGGCTCCAGTGTCCCCAGGGATGCCCCGTCGTCCTCGAGACCCGGCTCATGTTAATTCCTGTCACACTGGATAAACGTTCCTGTCAGAACCTGGTGCAAATACGCTTCTCTTCCTATTGACACTTTTGTCATCTATCAAAATAAATAATGCTGTTATTTATAGATATCGCAAGTGCTTAGCTTTAGTTTCCTTTAGGTTCGTTTAGTACACACTTTGGGGCAGCGTGGGTTTTGTGTTGGTGCTTGTGGAAATTCAGGTCCTCATCAGTGCAGCAGTGAGACGGCGATGTGTGCTTGCTCTTAAACAACAGGACCAGGTTCATCATTGGAGAAACGCTCTTTGTTGCTCCTATTTATATCAGGAAAAAGCAGGAAAAGCCCCCCTGGGACTCGTGTCTCATGTTCAGACTCGTGGTGCTGCTTATTGACAACAGGGTAATATGCACTAATAAGGTAAATGCTGAGACCAGGACGTTGGACGGAGAAGCGCTAACGGACGATACGGTACGACCCAGATCCGAGAAGATCACATGACATGACATGACGTGTACGTGAATATAAAATGAAAAATAAAACACACGTGTACTTAAAAGCCACAAAATGTCCACATGAAGTGCATGTATAGGGGAATATAGGAGGAATATAGGAGAAAGTACAAAGTGTAAACGACACTGTAAATGATAAATACGGTATGTTGGAGTTCGAATATTGAAAAGAAGAAAAAAAACACGAAAAAATGGATCAAACAAACACAAGTACGAGGGAAATGAAAAAGAAATGCAACTTGCAGCCTTTTTCGTTTGAATTCAGTTCATATTTTTCTGATATTAAATGCGACATCCTCTTCCCTTTGATAGAATTGGCACTTTTTAAAGCATTTAATGATTTCTTATGAAGGTATTATTATTATTATTATTAATAATAATAATAATAATCATGATAGTGAAAAAATCGAAAGTAGAAAGAGCTTTCCTGTCTGACTGAAAGGAACGTAAACAAACTACGTTTAAGTGTTTTATTAACCTTATTCCACCAAAGTGACACAAAAACAACCAAAGCTTCATTTCCAGTATTTCATGAGGGCGCCATAGTCACTAATGTCAAAGAGCAAAATATTTCCCAAACGGTCCTTGAAGCATTTGAACCCTAGTACGTGATGACCCGGCATGTCGCTATCGAAAAACCATCAACATTCATATAATAACCCAAGGTGGTGCGATGATAAGGGCTTACTGTTACCACCCCAACATTTATTTTCCACCAACAGCACACCCTGCAGCATCTCATTCCTCATAAGACACAATAATCTGCCTTATTTGTTTATTATTATCCGTTTATAGTTACATGTAACGTCGAGGAATGACCGCGTGACAAGGCAGCTCCTGTTCACACTCATATAGCAGCTATAAAGAATCGCTCAATCACCAGCCTCATTCATGCTACTGAGAAGCTGTAACACGTAAAAAAAACCTCCTGTGTCCTGGAGATCATAGAAAACTGACACTGGAGACTCCTTCCATAAATGTTACATAAACATCTCCTTACAGAAGACACCACCAGATTGGAAGTTTTGTTAAATATGAGCATGTTTTTTTGTTTTTTTTTTATTGTTAGACTGAAATTAAGTCAGCGTCTGGTTCCGTTGCTATAGAAACGATCCGTTGATATATACCTGGAATTTCCAGCTGGACTAGTGTATCAAAGCTGCGATTACGGGAATTTATTCCGACATAAGAATTCATCATAGACGTGCTAGCATTATGTCTAAATATAGTAAACACAGGTGGTCCTCAAGTTACGATGGAGATGTGTTCCGCTATACCCGTCGTAAGTGGAAAATATCGTACGTCGAACCACTGCTTAGCCTAGCTTAGCCTAGTCTTTTCCTGTAGGAGATGTACTGGGCGTTTAGAAGACATGCTTTTGAATTAAAATTAGCTCTTGAAACATACAAAAAGACAAGCGGTAATGCACTGGACAGTACACCGATACACAAGGGAACTCCGTGAGTCGCAGGAGAGAGTGAGGCGTGTGACGCGTACATCCGGGCGTCGTCCGCGCTCTTCTGGGTGTCGTCCGAACGTATCATATGTCGTCAGTGATGCCTGCCTGCGAATCTTAAATATGTTGTAAATATTTCACGATTTTTAGCGTATCGCAGTCGGCATCGTAACTTCAAAAAATCGTAAGTCAGGCCATCGGAACAAGGGGAGCGTCTGTGTATATAAATATATATACATTTTGGTTTCAGATATTTATTCGATTTCTTCTGCAGGAGGTTTCCAAACATTGAGAAAATCGAGGTCAGAAACAAACTTTTGCACAACACTGAATATCTAGCTATAATTTACCATCCAAATGACCAACCGCAACCTCAGCAGAAGATCCTTTCTCATCCTCCGCAGAGAAACTGTAAGAAAAGTCTCTCTCCAGAGTCTGATTTCTGGAACACGGCGAATTCATTTTCCACTCACGTCCCCCATTCCAGTTCCCCGACTGAGACGTTAGCCCTCGCACGGAATCTTTTTCACTGTCGTCGCCCGTGCGGTCCAGTTTTCGGGACCCAGATTAACCCAGGCGTGATTGCACAAGCGTATAAACGTTGTTTTTCTTTCTCTCATGAAAGAATCCCCACCCACAGTGTAATTTATCTCAGAACCAGGTTTTTATCAGAGCCTGGAGACTTGCGCCTGAAAGTCCATACAGAAGATTAGCTTTTGCTGCAGATATTTAAACGGCGCCGGGGAAGAAGAGCGACGGATCTGAAGATTCCTGGGGGCGGACGAGTTGAATGGTGCATTCGCTGCGAGAAATGACGCCACCTCCTCATTCAAGGCCGTAGCCGAGAGATTGATTGTTAATGGGCTTTATGCCTTCGGCTCTACTGATTGAAGAGTTCTGCTTGGCCGCAAGCCATTCAGCAAACCGAAAAAGACGAGAGGTCAGATCTGGAGAAATAAATTCCAGTCACTGTGGCTGCTTTTAGACTCCCGTACAGGCGGTGAAACTCTTCGTTGTGGCTGTCAGGAAACACCACGTTTCGCTGGGAGATGGCGAACAGTTAACACTGAACGGGACATATTAATTGCAGTGTTATGATCTTCTAGAATGCACCTCTCTCAAACATCACCCATCAACTCAATGGATAAAAAACTGATCCAATGCATGGAGAAGCAGGACATGGGATCTGATATATGAACTCCAATCTTTTTCGTTTTTTTGTTTGTTTGTTTGTTTTTTACTTGAATCGAGAAGCGACGACGCTCAAAAGATTTAGTCGCATGGTTGGTTTTTCACTCAAACACCTCTTGCCAGGGCAATTGGCAGCCAGGAGTCTACGCACCTTTATCAGTAGATATTGTGACAGAGCAGTGTTACAGAAATCCGGATGAAGATTAAGATCCCTAATGAACGAGTCGGAGATGACAGCGGAGAGGGAAAACCCCCTGAGAAGGCATGAGGAAGAAAAGCTTCCCTTGAAAAGATTCACAGCTGAACCTTCTCTCTTCTTCTGGGTGACACCAGATAATGGGATTATAAATCAGGACAGTTTAGAGGTGTAGAAGACTAAAGACAAACAGTGCAGAGGCCTTGGGCTCTGGGTGGGAAGAAGGGACGTTGATCTTGCAGCTCCCTGCTAGCCAATCACTTGTCAAAGTGAGAAGATCCACATATCTTCTCAGTGACTACCACGTTTTTCTTTAAAATGCCGCAATAATTTAATAAACAACAGCGGAGGTATCTGTGCCCGCCGGTCCAAGCGTGCAGAATTGCCCGTTTTCTCTGAGAATATCCCCTGATGCTAGCCAATCACCAACCATGACAAACTGAGGCTTGGTTCAGATTTCAGGAGAATTCCGCCAAATATCTAATTGTATTCTTAATGACCACCGCTGAATTCCGATCCTGACAACTCCAGATCCATTTGCGACCCAGGTATGTCCTGGATGAATTGTCCCTGATCCCTGTATAAGAAGGATGCTCAGCTTCCAGGTCGAAATGTGATCCAGATCCAGATATCCTTTTGCCGACTGCCTTGGGTTTTTTTTTTTTTCATGTTTGTGAAAAACCCAAAAATTGCAAGCTGGAATCCTGAACCTTTTGTGGTCCAAGAGTTCAATCAAGTGTACCTGCCCCACTCTCCGTATGAGAAGGCCATTGAATTCCGTTCACGTCTACAGAATAGGGTAGTCGGTGTCCTCACCCAAGAGCATGCAGCTACGCCTGCAGAAGCAGCAGGTTGGAAAGATGTCTCACCCGTCCCCCTGCTGGGGTCGGCATCCATTATGTGCCATGGAGATCCAGATAGTGGGTGGGAACTGGATATGGGTAAACCTGGGAAGAAAATTGTTGATTTCTGTGAGATTTCAGCAAGAAATAAATCTACGACAGAGAGCGCTTGTTTTGTTCTCTTCCATCCAATCCCCCACACCGTCAACCTCAAATCATACACTGTGGCACACACACTACGTGTCCGGTAACCTACACGTCGTATCCTCTACACCTCACACCTCGTGACACGCCGCGTCTGATCGATGCTAGTCACCAAAATTGATTTCTCGAGTACCTCGTTTCGATAGTTCCTCACACTGAAGAAGGTTCTGCACCTCAAGAGGGTGTTAAAGTAATCCCTCCTCTGACAGATCCTGGGATTATCTTTTCTGGGTAGAGTTATGTTTACAAGTCATCCATACCATAGTGGGAGTCGTTTAGCATTCCGACATGTCGTCGAGGCCTTGAATTACATGCACAAAGGTCTGACGTCGCACAACCGCCGTTTTTCGTCTTTCTTGCGGTCGAGATCTGATCTAAGGTTAATGGTGGCACGGGACGCGGACTTGGAACGATCTCGGACTTAAAAGATTCGTGGATCTGTGTGGACTTTTTAGCCGATGCACATGGCATCATATTGCAGACTCGTTCCTCCTTTGGTTAAAATAAAGTCAGTCTCATTGGTTAATTAAGCAAGGAAGGGCAAACAGTAGTGTTCCTACACCAACATTTTACCATCGCACCGTGTCTTCTCATGGATAAGTCAGTAGAAAATGCTCTGGTGTGTGTTGTGTATGCGATAGCCTCGATTTGCGTAAAGTTCTTCATAGGGTCAAGTTCACTCGGGTGTCTTTAGGTACGTCAGCGTGCATTTAGCGCTGTCTTTTTTCCTAGTTATCAGTCTTCCCTTCATGTTGTCCCCGTGTCTCCATTACATCTTCAGTGTTATCTCCACCTCATATGCTGTATGTGTAAATTTCTGGTGCCGCGCGGGGTTCACTGTATCTAGCTAACGTTCTTTTCATTCCAGGGAAGAAGAACTCCCTCCTGCTTCAGAAGTTCCAGAAGGACCTGAACGCTGGCGTGTTCAATACGCAGGAGAACGAGCTTCTGAAGCAGATTATCCGACAGGACCGGGAGATGGTGAAGATGGTGGAGAGGAAGCAGTCGGCCACGGGGGCGAATTCGACGCCCCTATCCGGAAACTCCATCATTAATTCTCCGGCTCAGCCTCCGTTCGCCAACATCCAGTTCCAGCAGCACGCGCAATCCTCACCCATGACCCCTATGGCCCCCATGACCTACAGCACCTCGGCGTCCATCATCCCCGCGGCTCGCCTAGCCGGGAGCGTGGCGTTCGTGTCGCCAGGCAACCCCGCCACACCCTTGCAGCAGCCGACGCCCGGTGGCATCATGTCTCCCTGCTCGTTCACGGCAGGGCGAACCTTCCAGTACGGATCGCCCACGGCTTCACAGCTGTCCCTCGTGCCCCAGCTGTCTGCCGTAGCGACGCAACAACAGCAAGTGTCGCAGCCGCAGCAGGCGTCCCCGCAAAGACACGAGGTTCATAGCAGTCTCAGCAGGGACGTGCGCCATCTTTCAGCATCTCAGCCCTCGCTGCCTCATGAAACCTCGCTAGCGGTTAGGCAACATCAGTCCTCCGGAGAATCCTTGGCATCTATCCAGACCGCACCAAGCCCCTCCCCACAAGCCCCTGGCTCTGCCCCACAGCAGGGCGCCGTTCGCGCCACGGTCCCTCCGAGGGTGGCGCTTTTCCGGCAAATGTCATCAGGTGCGCTGCCGCCTGTGCGAGCGGCGCCCTCTACAGTCCAGCACAGAGATCCCATGGGATCCAGGAGAGAGTCGGCCGTCTTAAGCAGCGGCGCCGAGACTGAACAAGACAAGATGCGTTTCGCGTCGAATTTATGATTTTCCTTCCTTTTTTCTTTTGTCGTTCTCCTTCGTTTATTTATCGATAGATTGATTTTTTTTTTTTTTTTTTTTTTTTTTACAAAAAAATGATTTCGCTTCATTTTTATGGAGAAAAAAAAAGAGAGAGACGAGTATTTTTGTTTCTTCCTCCAACCGACCTCGTAGATATCCTGTACAGACTTGCCCTTGTATCATATTCTATTTTAGAAACCTTTCCCCTTCAACGTAAGAATGTATATTATACAAATATATAACGTGTAAATGTAGAATATTTGGCACTGCCTATATGGAGAGAAAAAAACAAACAAAAAAAAAAGGCGGGCGAACACTAGTATAAACGCAAGTCTTCCTTTCTGATCTGTATATATGATGGACATGTCGGGGATCGATTTTTTTGTTTTGTTTTGTTGGTTTGTTTGTCATTTTTGTAACTGGAATGAAACGTCACGGCTGGCAAGCTGTTTCGATTTGTTTTTGTTGGGTTTTTTTGTTTTTTTCTTGTTGTTTTGGGGTTTTTTTTTCCTTTTCGAGGCGATGTCCAAATACAAGTGCGGCAATCAGCAGCTTTTTTTGGCATCACTGTGGAAAACCTACACGCAAAACCGACACTGGCGCTCAAAAAAAAAAAAAAAAAGAAAGAAAGAAAGCACCTTCATACATCGATACGGATATTTATCAGGAGGACGGAGATTTCGGGGCGGAAACAGCGGGTAAAGGCGGCTCTGGGTCTCTCCTCTGCAATACAACAGTCCAGTAACTGAAGTGTAGTGTTAAGACCGCGCCAGTGTTACAGGATCAAAGGGAATAAAAGTTGCTGATTTTTTTTTTTTTCTTTTCCTTTTCTTTTCAATTCCTTCTTTATTTCATCCCGTTCCTCCTCCTTTGTATAATTTCTCCAGAGGGGCGTAGGGCTGCAGGTGGATTATTTTCTACCCCTCGGTTTATGAGGCGGACACGATAATATGTCTGACTGTGTACATTTATAATATTATTTATAAACTAAAGATTATCACCATTATGCAATAGACTGTGATATAAAGACAAAACTATATGTGTGTTGTAAATAGTTTTGTAGAGCTAGTCCTTGCAGAAAAAATACGTGTGGTGCATCCTCGAACATGGCAATGTCTTATCAGTCTGAAGCCTGGATATCCCTATACATACATACACACATATATATATATATATATATATATATATATATATACACACATACAGTCAAGCCTGAAATTATTTTGACTTAAAGTTACTTTTATTCAACCAGCAAGGTTCTTCTTGATTGGAAATGACACAGGCGTCTCCCAGAAGGTCATAAGACGACGTACGATGTATGTGTTTGTGGAGAAAAAAATTCTCAGCTTTTATTTACATTTGAACAAAAAGTGATATTTCCAAAATGATTCCTACCCTTCTCAATAATCAGTAGGAAAGCCTTTATTGGCTATTACAGCAATCAAAGCTTCCTATAATTGCTGACCAGCTTTTTGCACGTCTCCACTGGTATTTTTGCCCCTTCGTCTTTAGCGATAAGCTCCAACTCTTTCAGGTTGGAGGGTCTCCTTGCCCTCACCCTGATCTTTAGCTCCTCCA
>JAQLOM010000011.1:19225383-19236107 GCA_030068315.1 Chrysichthys thysi | reverse complement strand
CATGAACATCACACGAGCTGCCAAACATGCCTTTGGTGAAATCCCTGAAACCTGAGGTGGAGAAAGGAAACCCAAGTCCCATATTGGGGTTTTTTTGGGGGGGGTCTTTTTTTTTGCTTGTTTTTCAGTAGCTCTAATTATAATTTTAGACCCGTCACTCCTTTAAAATATTTTCGTGACTGTTGCCAAAAGGGCTTTGTCTGTTTTAAAAAAAAATTTATTAAATAAAACAACAAAATAAAAATAAAAACTTGTCTAACGTGCAATGCAATACCAGCTTTGACCACAAGAGGCAGTTAGTGGAGATAATTGGTGTGAATTTAGGATGTTGCTTTTAATTTAGTAATTTAGTATGCATCTAATTATTTAAAAAAAACAAAACCCTTTTGTGGATTCATAGTGAAATTCTGCAAATGAATTTAAGTGTCATCTTTCGCTTGTGTGTGTGTGTGTGTGTGTGTGTGTGTGTGTGTGTGTGTGTGTGTGTGTGTGTGTGTCTGTGTCTGTGTCGCGGCTGTAGGTGACCGGCTGCTCAAAGTGAACGATACCACTGTAGATGGTCTTTCTCATGAGGAAACCGTGGAAATCTTGCAGAGTTCTCCAGATGATGTCATGCTCCTGGTGTCACAGCCCAAAGAGCGAGTCTTTACAGGTATAGCCTCCCCAGATAAAATTATTTATTTATTAATTCATTTATTAGTAGGGGATGAAAAGGGGAAAAGGGTCTGGGTGTTAAGACAGAGCCTTGTGGGACGCCAAGTTTGTTCATGATACCCATTAAAGAGCTGAACTTATGAATAAAATTGTTTTGATGAGCTCAAAAAAATGTTTCCTGACTGACGATACGTAGATGATATTCAGCATCGTTCATATTTTCAGAAAAGTTTGAGGCCAGTACCATTGAAAACAGTGCCGGTTAACGTTTCAAGCTTTTTTTTTTTTTTTTTTTTTTTGAGGTTTGTTGGTCATATGAACATGATGTCCAAGGCAGGTATAGACACGGTGTGGTTTTATGATCTAAACATCAAACTCATCTGTCTCATAGACTCTCCTTCAGATCTCTCCCACTACAAAGACAAGTTAAGACAGGAAGTAGACGAGGATTCTTCCTCTGAGGAGCTGGCTCAAACCGT
Organism: Chrysichthys thysi; assembly: GCA_030068315.1. Classification (NCBI taxonomy): domain Eukaryota; kingdom Metazoa; phylum Chordata; class Actinopteri; order Siluriformes; family Claroteidae; genus Chrysichthys; species Chrysichthys thysi. The sequence goes on along the minus strand of JAQLOM010000011.1, from coordinate 19,234,974 downwards.
CCCTCCCATCTCCAGTAAGAGCATAGCAGGAAACCTCCAACAGACGCAACTCAACGGTGTGCACCAGAAAGATGAAAGCGGGGCTGACTCTGGCCCTCCGGCGTTGCCCCCCAAAACCAGGAAGTCCAAAGGTGCCGAAGCCCCGAAGGAGCCGGAGATCTCGGACAGAGGCGACTCGGACATGGACGAGGACACGCACTCAAGTAACCCGGACAAGCAAAAGTCTATGAAGGTAGAGTCTGAGATCATGGTCATCTGATTCAGAGGTTTTCAAGCTTACTGAGAATGAGTTACAGTTTGTTACAGAAGGATGAGTGATTTTTTTTTATCTTGTGTCTTTGTACTTTTGTATTTCATATCTTCAATAAATGATTGATCAGTTGAAACCCTGTGAAGGATGAGTCTGAGGAACTGAAATGGAATGAAATGTTAATCAGTTGATCCAATTTTAGAAAATATTTATTTATTTATTTAGGTGTGCTTTATTTTTACTGTATGTTCTCACTTTTAATGGATTCAATGTCGGGTACAAAATCTAAAATAGTTATTTCAGGTCAAAAGTCAAGTGCTACCACCCTAGAACTCGGTAACACCCAGTTATCATGGCACACTTACCCTTTTAAAAGAATCATTTCGCTAAAAGTTCATGCACTTTTTTGCCTCTTTGCCCCAAAAAGCCAATCCACTAAGCCATGTTTGTGGTCTCACCTTTTACTACTTTAAATTTGCCCTCAAGTTAAAAGGCTAATGTAGCTAACAAGTAATGGAAGCTTGTACCCACCACTTTAGCATTGCACACCAAATCTGCATCACCAAAAACAGCTTTGTGGACATGTTCGGCATCTTAAACGGAGAACCGCTTGTAATGTTTTGTGACTCTAACACTGATATGAAGACTGTTTCTGTAGACAGTTAGGAAATGCGGGAACAGACCATAAGCTGATAAGCCAACGGATTAATGACTGAAGCACAATGTTTAGCTAGCTAGCACATGTCTGCTGTCTTTTATATGGACAGAGTGAGCGTGGAAACGAGGCAAATTTTGTTAGGAATAATAATATTTTCACTAAAATGACTATGATAATTTTTTGGGGGGGGGGGGTGTAATGTCAGACTGGTAAAAAGAGTTGTAGTCCTCGCCCTCCCAGTTTGCCAGCAGTCATTTTGTGTTAGGAGGCGTGGCCAAAATTTGTTGGTTCCCATTAACAAGTGTGTATTTTATTGTAAATATGAATTTATTTTGCTATTTGTTTTAATCCTGGTACATACAGATTTTACAGGTTTGGGGATACTTGCAAACTAAGCGTTCTATACCGTACCTGAGCATGTTTGACCCGTGAAGTTCGGTTCATTTGACTAGTGTAATCACTGCTTGCTTTGCTTGGGCCTGGTTCACTTGTATCGCTTGGGCGCAGTTAGTTGGCCTTGTTCACGGTAGGGATGTGTGATCGCGAACTGTATCAAAACTCGAAATGCTATTAATTAGCATTCTGTGTTGCGGTGAGGGGCAAGGGTCGATAAAAAGGGGGGAGACCCAAGAGCCACGAGAGACAGAAAAAGAGCTGAGAAGACGCAGAGAATCGTTTGTGCCTCGTTGAGCTCGTGTGAGTGGGTACGCAAAAAGGAATGTAAAGACGGTGGAAAAAGAAGGTGCTCGCAGAGTTCTGTTCGCTACATCAAATCCAGCGCTTCTACAGTCTTCTTTTGGAGATCGTGCTTTCAAGATTTACTGAAAATCGCTGTGTTGCAGGATTCCTAAATCTGTACGACTTGTCAACGAGCCGTGTGTCCCCAGTCCAACGCCACAGTCTAAATACAGTCATGTATTTTTATTATTTTTTTTTTATTATTTTTATTTTTACACTATTATGCTATGCTAGAGCGCTGTTCTTCAACACAAAAAGATGATGAGGGGCCCCCAAACGTCAACGGAAAATGTAGGGGGCCGGTCACACTCGGACACGATACTAGGCAACCATGTTGTGTGTAAGTATTCCCTAAGGACATGGGTAACACTGCGCTAACGTGGTGGCTATAAGCAGCTTTTAGCTATTTGTTAGCTACTTTAGTTTTGTAGCTCTGGTGCAAAGCAAAAGAAGCTAAACATCTGATGTCATACATGCCTTGGTTAAAGAACTGTGCTATGGGGTCAAGTAGTCCAAAATCTTCCATTAATTCTTCTAACGAAAAGCGTGCCAATAATTTAAACCATTGTACAGCGCATATATATATGTATATATATTGATTTATTTAATATCAGTTTTATTCTTTCACCTGCACAATGCTCAGCTGCCTCTTTGACCTTGAATTGCATTTTGAATGTGGATGCAATCCATGTAATGCATGATGCTGAACCTGCACAAAGCTTGACGCCCTTAACCCTATAACCTCTGACCTCTCACCCCATTCCGCATGCCCTCCCCCAGGCTGTGGCCTTACATGTGTGTATTTACACAGCTCTTCTTTGTTTGCAGGACGTCTCCGTCATGGACGGATTAAGTGGTAGTGTCCCAGCAGTCAGTAGTCTCCAGCCCGGAGAACTATTTGACGTTGAGCTGTCCAAAATAGACAGCAGTCTGGGCATTAGTGTCACGGTACTGTTCGGAAAGGTTTCCACTCTTTCTTGATTTCTTCCTTTCCCCCCCCCTTTTTGTTTACTTATTGGTGTGTGTGTGTGTGTGTGTGTGTGCTTTGTGTTGCTGTGTTTTTCGCACCTCCATAGCCCGTGCTGCATTTTTTTTTTGAAGCTCCTCTCTTGGCTTCAGTTTTTGGGGAAAGTAGGGGCTCTCTTGGCATTTGCATGCAGGTTTTTACAAGCATTTTGAAGCGAGCTCCTCCATCTCACTTTGCGAACGGTAAAATCGAAACACATTACAGACACCGTAGCAGTACACCCGGGCAAATCGGATCCTTAACATTTATCTCCATGTCTTATTTAACACACCTGGAACCAATATTCAGGCTCTGATTTTATCCCAAACCACAGAATTCACAGCTAGCTTGTGCTTTTAGCCATTTTAAGAAATGTTCCAATCTTTACAACTCCCTGGTTTGCTTCTAACAAGACTTTTTCTTTTCCCAAATGCTAATATGGAGCCATGCTTAACCCACGTTACTCTATTGCTGTTAAATTAAATCATATTAAACAGGGAAACGTGTACACCAAGCGTAGCTGGCTAATGGCTGAGGCACAATGTTTAGTTGGCTAGTGAATAACGGGTGATGGGCATAGTTATCAAGAATATCAACATTTGCCTCAGATTTGTGGTTAAATTAGTGATAAAATATGCCATATGACTAAAATTCCACAGTAACCGGATGATTATTACATTAGCTACTATTACTAATTGTGTTTTAAAGGAAGCATGGGCACAGATCATAAGCTAGCTCATCACTGAGGCATGATATTTAGCTAGCAAAAAGCCACTGGCTTTAATATAAAGATCGTGGAACAGTGGAAAACAAACAAACTTGTCCAGGAGATGAACATTTCTCACAGATGTGGTGTTGAATTTCTAAGAAAAGGCAAAATGTGACTAAAACTCCATAGTAATTACATGGTAAATATACTAGCACCCCAGCTAACTTGTTTCCGGTTTAAAGTCACAGAGAACAGGCTAGCTAATGAGTCTGAGGAATGAAGAAATGAGCCAAAGTAGTCAAAAATGTCAACTTTTACCTCAGATCTGGGGTTAATTTACTAAGAAAACATTTTGTATAACTAAAATTACACAGTAAATACACCTAGGGACAGCTTGGCTAGTTAGCTTATAAGCAAATAGCCATTTTTTTTTTTTTAAGCATGGGCAGTAAAGGCAGAGTGAATGTACAAACTAGGGTGGAGTTAATGCAAATGTTAACATTTCCCTCAGATGTATTGTTGGATTAAAAAAGAAAGCTGTGGCGTGACTAAAATTGTACAGTAATTACACTTAGCAGTAAGTGCTAACCGTGAAGGACAAATGGCTCTCTGGTTTTCATTAGAGATTTTTTTGGTTACTTAGCTGCGAGTGTTTGTGTAATGAAACAGAAGCATGAAGTTAGCCATCACCATGAGACATTGTTCGATTTGTTTAGCATCATTTTGCCCTCAAGCAGAGGAGCAGAGTGTTTAGGAGAATTCTTATGAAGCGCTAATTAGTTGATGAGCTAGTCCAAAAAAAAAAAAAAAAAGGAAAGCCATAAAACTCCAACATGTTCCTTTCTGCCAAACTGTCGTTCATTACACTTTATAAGCGTTGTTCACTTTTTAGACTGAATTCTCCCAGGAACCCGAGCGTCTGTCAGACGTTAGCATTTGGGATGCAGTTCGTGATTTAGCCCTTGATTTGCTCATCAGGTGTGTTGAACAAGCATTGAACCTGAAATGTGAAGGATGTGATGGTGTTTATCCTGACGCACCGTTGCTCCCCATGCCTACCAGTTAATCCTACATTATTTTAAACAGGTATTGCTAAGCGATAATGGTGTTTGGCTTGCATTAGAAGTGGACTTTCTCAGCTTTCTGCCGTGTTGGAGTGTTTCTTGCGTGCTTCATGCTACCTTCAATACAAATCAGTCATGATTGATCATGATCCATAATGGTGATTTACTGCTCATCCTGAGAGCAATCAATATATTCACGGTGATGTATTTGCAGAAATTAATCAATGAGCTGGTTTTACTGGCCTTGGCGCTTGATCTACGTAATGATTTGATTTGAATCTATATAATTGCGTTATTTTTTTATTTATTTTCTTTTTTTAGACACCACTTTAATGTGTAATGAGGCCTGGTTCAAACAGCAGCCCAGTAGAAACAGCTCAAAATCAAAACACAACTTGATTAGATTAGTGTGTGAGATGGTGCCGTCATGCAGAAGTGTGTTAACAGTCGTGTTGCGTGATGCAGGGCGGCGCCAATACGTCGGTGAGGCACGGCGGGATCTATGTCAAAGGGATCGTCCCGAGAGGTGCAGCCGAGCTGGATGGGAGGATCAAGAAAGGTAAAGAATCACATTTAGCATTTGATATTTATAGTACCTGTCATTGCAGTCTATGGGTTTTTTTTGAGGGGGGGTTCACACATCTTATCCGGAATTCATCCCAAAGCATAATCATACGAACGCTGCACCCGTACTGTACTTTCACTTCCCAAACAAGTTCCTCCATTTTGTTTTCTTTTGGTTTTTTGGGAGGGGATTTTGCTGTCTAGCTGGTGGTCCTCCTAATTGATCTGATTTCACAAACCGTGCCCTGGTCGTAAAACGCCTCGTGGTGTATCATCGCACGTGTAGGACTGAGATGTTGTGTTTGTAGACTTGTTTTACTATATTCAATCAGAATTCAAATGAAAAACATGGCCGATCATGATTGTGAAAAAGTGTAACGTGAGATCCTGAGGTAAGGTGTGTGTGTGTGTGTGTGTGTGTGTGTGTGTGTGTGTGTGTGTGTGTGTGTGTGTGTTTCAGGAGACCGTGTGGTGGCTGTGAATGGGAAAAGTCTGGAAGGAGCCACTCATAAGGAGGCCGTGGACGCTCTGAGAGACACGGGTCAGGTGAGCTTTGAGACGACCGAGTGTGTAGAAGGAACACACCCCAGACCTGCTGTTATCCAAAAGTAATGTGAAATGTAGTGTGTTGCCAGCATTTATGATATTCAGTCTATTTATGAACGACGTGTTGCTCGTATTAATGGTTTTTAGTTAGATTTAAAGTCGTGGAGCATCAAATTAGTTCCTGTTTTCACCTGCAATAAACAGTCATTCCCTAACCACACACCAGTGTCATTTTACTGAAAAATTGGCTATCCTAAGTGAGTCTGTAAGCACTTACAACTGAGGGTACTTCTATAAACGTTAAACAATCGTCTTTTCTTATAATCAACGATTATAAGAATTACTTTTTTAAACAACACATTCCTAACCCTGTCCATTGCTCGACTTGGAATATGTGGAGCGTCTGCCGTAGAAGTCCCTGTTTATGAGCCATTACCAAAGATTCTAAAGCACTACGCGTAAGATGGATTACTAGCTGGAAAATACGCTGATAATCAGGAAGTACGAAAGTTCCACACTATGGGCGCCATTTTGGTAAGCTGGCCTTTCCTCCCAGAGGCCGGATACCGCGGGAAACTCGCGGCATTTTTCTGAAATCGTCTTGTTTTGATGGATTAGCCTTGTTTACATTATGAGAAATTATGACATCCTGTATTAAGACAACATCAATAGATTATCTGAGCAGATTGTTTGATTTTTTTTCTCAATAATTGGAGCCCAATTAAGGGAAGTTCAACTCCATGCAGCTACACTGCAAAATCAGCCCCGTTTGATTGAAGCCTCGGATATCAATTAACATCGTGGATTGCATTTGACTTCAGACATCGATTTATCTCAGATAGTATTGACGACAATTAACCTCCTCATGACTGCTTGAAGAACTTTGGACAGTTTAGTGTATGTTTTCCAAGAGGTGGCGCTAGCAATTGTTTGCCGAAACAGATAAGTTATGGTGGGCTTATCAAAATGGCGTCCACGGTGGTACATCTGCCTGTTGCGTAACTGATCCATCTCGCTCCGCTGTAGAATCTTTGCCATTACTATAGAAGCAGGAACACATTGGAATGCGCCCAATGATGTAAACCGTCTGACCAATCAGAGTCCAGCATTCACCTACGCTGTGGTATAAAACGATGCGTCTGTCTGCCCACCATATTGGAAGCGTCGAGATTTAATTGTAAGCATTTTTTTTTCGCCCGAGGTTAAAACGAATTCCATCGGATTAATGTATTGCGACGTTTGCTTGGTTTTTTCCATGATAATCATGAAAGCAGTGATGCTGAGCCCCCCCCCCCTTCACCCGACCAATGAGACATTTTAACATTTTTTGTCACCTGCTCACCTGTTTATTGGACCGTTTCTGTATCGTTTTGGCAAACGGTCAGTCTTTCAATGCTGCAAAACATGGATTAGACTAATACCTATGACCTACGCTCACACACACTCTCATCATCTCTCACACTCTTTTTCAGGTGGTCCGTCTGTTGTTGGAGAGGGGGCAGTTGCCCGAGGATAGAGTTCACGCCCCTCTCACCCCTCAGGGCACTTCAATGGTTCGAGACACCAAGCCTCAAATTCGGAGTACAGTGAGAAAACCCCAACCGGAATACAGCTTCATCACGCCAGGTACAGTATGTGTGTATCTTTGTGTGCAGCTTAATTTATTTATTCTGTTGAATTAGCAAATTGATTGTAACTTTATGTAGCTAATGTATTAATCAATAGTCTCTCTAACGAGCTGTTGCTATGGTTATGTCTCGGTATGGCTTGTCCCATTCCCTGTGGTTTAAATTGAATTAAAGGTCAATTTTATTTTTGAGCATAACATTAAACACCACTAAACTTCATGTGGTTTGTGTCTTGCTCCCATAGATAACGTGTTTGAGGTGAACTTGCTGAAGAACACCTCTGGTCTCGGGTTCAGCTTCAGCCGTGAGGAGAACGTCCCGGACGAGCCGCTTGGTACCAGCATGGTCCGGGTCAAGAAGCTGTTCCCGGGCCAGCCGGCTGCCGAGAGCGGCCTGATCCGAGTGGGCGACGTCATCTTGCGTGTCAATCAGACGTCACTCAAAGGGCTCACGCAGCACGTAGGTTATACTGTATTTAACGCGTCCTCCTCGTCATCGTCTTCTCAAGTAACATCATCTTAACAGTGTTGAATAAAAAAAAAAAAAAAGAAGTAAATAAACTTGTCTGATAATTGGCTCGAAGTCGACGTGAGTGTAGAATTCTGGAGCAAAACTTTCCCAGAATGCACTGCGAGTTTCTTAACCTGCAAATATTAGTGCAGGTGTGATGAAGTGCAGTTACAGTCATGACCATGAAGTTTGTTTGTTTATTTTATTTATTTATTTACTTCAATTATTACAACAGCAGATCCGGAAGAGTTTTAATAAAGTCACAATTTTATTTTTTTATTTATTTTTTTTATTCATACACGTTTTATTCATATCTTTACTGAGAAACTGCATGTCCACACCTAGCTGGTTAGCAGAATGGCTAGTTAGCATGCTAATAAAGGTATTTAAAACTCCGGCATACTGTAGTTGGATTTAATCACTAATACTTTTAGCATGGCTTAAAAGTTCATTTGACCACTAGGTGGCACTGCACCAGAATAGATATTAATGTAGTAGAAATCACCCCACCTATCAGGGCGACTACTTTGATCTGTTCTCTAGTTGGTGATCTACCCGACACGGGTGTCTGTGTGTGTTTCAGGAGGTGATCTCGGCGTTAAGAGGGACGGGTCAGGACGTGACGTTGTTGCTGTGCAGGCCCGAAGCAGGGCTTCTTCCTGACATGGATTCTTCTAACCAAGTACACAACATGGCATCCTTATACGCTGGATCTCATACTAAAACGAATTCCATCTCATGAGGAACATGAGAAATCGTCCCGTCCTGTTGGTTTTACAGCTCCATACTAATATAAAACGCTCTTGTACCTTGGACTAACACACACTTTTTATAATCAGAATGTGATTGGATCAAATTTGACCGTTTTAAAAACATTCACTGAGCCTGACAAACATGTGTTGATAAAGCTATAAATAACCCAGCCAAGCTATTTAGCCAGGCCCACAAACTCCATAAAAGAGCCGGAGACGATCATCTCCGAGAGCGATGTTTTAAATCATCCAATAATGCAGCTCAGCCCCTGCAGCGAGACGTACACTAACATTTCTGTATAAATGAGCAATTTAACCTCGACTGCAGTAACTGATCTGTAATTATACGATTCAAAGCCCGTCAGTCGAGCTGTGACGAGTAGGATACTAGGAACTAACTTACTGGATGTTCAGGAGCATGACATTTTTCTTAGGTGGAAATGCTCCTGTGAACAATTTATGCAAATAAAAATTGAAAAATAGTTCATAGACTGATGCCCAAGTCCCAATCAAGGTATAAATGTGACCTAAAGGAATAAAGAATTTTTTCACCTTTTGCCAAAGGTGTAATCCTGTTAAGAACAATAGCTTCTGACAGTGAAATCTATCATTATCATTTCTATCTTCATCCCCCAGGCCGCCACTCCGTCCTCCCGTAAGGAGCCTCCTCCAAAGCCCAAACTCGCCCCAAAGCCGGCGTCTCCCCCTCAGGAGGAGAAACCGAACTCTATAGGCATGGTGGAACAGGCTCTGGAGAGGATGCTGATGAAGTCTCCAAGCCGCAGAGACAGCTACAGTGACAGCACTGATGAAGAAGAGCAGGATGAGGAGGGCTTTAATCCTGCGGGTCAGAACGAGTCCGCCTGGGTGATGGACGAGACCATCCGCTCGGCCTACGCCGACGCCGATGCCAGCCAGGCCGCCGACAACAGGGCTGAGACCAGCAGGAGGTCAGGGAACGGTTTCTTTCAGGAAACATCGACTGGGTGTTGAGGCTGACATTAAGAAACATTTAGAAGAAAATGAATTATACATAACTGTGTTTATGCTCAAGTACAGTGGAACCTCTAGTCATGAACCTGATCCGTTCCGAGACTCTGTTCGTGACCCGATTTGTTCGCGACCCGAATCAGTGTTTCCCATTGAAATGAATGTAAATCCAATGA
>JAQLOM010000011.1:19155582-19166994 GCA_030068315.1 Chrysichthys thysi | reverse complement strand
TGTGTGTGTGTAGTAAGGTGTGTGTGTGTGTGTGTGTGTGTGTGTGTGTGTGTGTGTGTGTGTGTGTGTAAGGTGTGATGGCAGGTGCAGGTTGATGAGTGAGTGAGTCACGTCTGTGAGGCAGATCAGCACCAGCAGCTGTGAAATGCTCTATTCAGCGTTATTCAGCACGCAGCCGCGGCACGTGCGCCGCCTTCACCGACAAAACACTCACACAGCTCCTGAGGCCCGCCTGGTCATGACCTCGGGTCAGAACGAGCGGATTTACACCCCGGAGTTTTTGATCGATCGAGACCATTTTTAATAGAGTAAAAATAAATAAATAAATACCTTTAAAAAAATAAAGTAAATAACAGACGACAATGTATTGCTAAGATACACAACATCTAAATTCAAAGGACAAGGAAGGAAAGGAAAGAAAACGTACGAAAGGAAAAGAAAGAAAAGAGATGAGCATTAAAGAAAAGAAAAGAAAATTAAAAGAAAAAGAAAAAGAGCTGGGTACTGCTAGGCTACATTACACTCAAATCCAAAAAAAAAAAGAAGAAGAAGAAGAAGAAGAGCAAAGAAAAGAAAAACGGTTGGGTATCGCCAAGCTTCATTGCATTCAAATCTTTAAAAGAAAAAAAAAAAAAGAACAATAAAGAAAACAAAAGAAAAAAAACGAGAGAGGCTAAGTATTGCTATACTTTGCTGCATTCACATAAATAAAATAAAAAAAACAGGGAAAAAAATAAAAGAAAGAGGTGAATAACGAAAAAAAAAAGAGGCTAACAGCCAGGTGGTGTAGCATTCAAATCCAAAGGAAAAAAAAAAAAAGTCAAAATGGAAATAAAAGTATTGCAAAAGCAATATCATGATTCGGCTCAACAACCGATTTATCGCTCAGTCACCAGCTGAGGGAAAACGCCATCAACGTCTAATAGCACGTCTACGCTTGTACTCCAAGGCCCCGTGACGTGACTGGAATCTGAAGAGCCTAATTAAGCCGTTACCAAGACTCACGCTGATATTCTGGAGATTGTGTTTCACAGGGATGGAACAGGAAGTCGGTACAAAACCGCACTTATGCAAATTATAAATCCGGTGAGTTTCCAAACGCTCGGATGGATCTGCCCTTTCCTTGACCACGTCGAGCATTACTTGGGCGAAGCAAGGTCTTCAAGTTCACCGGCAAACAGCCGTCGTACGTCAAATGCCGTTTTCTGCAAAAGTTCGTTACCCCCCCCCCCCCCTTTCAGGACCGGATGAGTAACCAGGACTTATATTCATTTAACATACAAACAGAATTAACCACAACAAACTCCAACTCTTCAAGTGGGCACTTCAATGTGTGATGCGATGGGATGTAAAAAAAGTCAAGCTGCAGTCTTACTTAACAAGAGGTCAAGAAAAACAAACAAAAAACCCCAAAGAATATACTTGGAAAATTAGCAGTTCCAAACTAACAAGCATGAAAATGGGCTTAGGACGGGCTGGGCCTTGAATACCAGGCATACTTCACATTGTTCTGGTGCTGACCAAAGTTTTAAAAGCCTCGATAAAGCAGTGACAGGAAGGTCAAACACATATGTAACCCCACCAATAAGCCTGGTTGTGCACCAGTTAAAAAAAAAACAATAGATAAAATAAACAAAAACAAACACTCACCTCGACGGACTGTGGCGGGATCTTTAGCGGAGGGAGGTTCGGCTTGCCTACATTCTTCAGGTCGGACAAGTTCTCGTAAGACTGGCCGTGATAGTCATCGGGTGATGGTTTTAGGTCCGGGGACTCGCTGCTGACCTGGTCGGGTCCGTCCATGGGTCGGACCAGCGCCATGGGCTTCCGAGAGTTGGCCAAGTTGGGCTTGGAAGAAAGTGGGAGCGGGAAGCTCTGGGAAGTCGGTATCAGGGCATCTCCGCCCAGGTGGGACGCTTCTTTCTGCTGGGCCTCCGAATGATGCACCGGAGCCGTCCTTCCGGAAGAACTTTTGCCCTGAGGAGAAAGCGAGTGCTCGTTGGTATCGTTGTCTTCATCCATGTCCTGCTCCGATTCGCTGGACTCACTGGAATGTAAAGGGGACAAAGGTTCTGCAGGCGGCGAAAGGTCTGGAAGAACATGCGGTGATGCAGCGTAGTCTCCCGTGTCGAGCCAGGAGTCCGTTTTCGTTTGACGGGTATTGACGGGACCTTCTTTGCTCTGGATTGGGATGGAGTTATCCGGGACGGGGAACTTCTTTGAAGCCTGAGACGAGCTGTGGCTCGGGTGGCCTTGTTTAGAGCTCCCGTAGGATGACGAACTCTGGAATGAGGGAGTAGTTTTGTCCTTGTGCACGGGGTGCCCCTGACGTCCGAACGACGACGAAGGGGGTCGATCCCTGGTTGCCCCGTCGTACTGGTTACACTGGAAGTTGTTCCCGTCCTCGTAATTACCGAGCATCCTCTGGATGCGGCTGGACAGCTCATCGCCTTTGTTTGTCTACGGGGAAAAAGATAAAGTCCCACATAGGATAAACCTTTTTACTCGAGTAATTAAACCACCGTAATCAATAATCCGCGTCGTTTTATAATCTTCACTCCACGCATCATGACATTTTACCCAGACTAAGCTTTCTACTGAAATATCCATCATGGTGGTATCCACAACTGCACGCGTCAGTGTTTGACATTCGACTAGGCTAAGCTGACCTTTAAGGCAGCGTGGAAGCTTGTGTAACGTTTAGACTCGCAGACGAGGACGTTAAATTCCCAGGTTTCGAATCCCCAGAGGTTTATACACCATGATCATCATGATCTCGGCAGGACATTCTTATCCGTCTATCCATCTCTAAACTGCGTTTGTCTCGAAGCTTCGCCAGACCAAATGATTCTCCCAGATGTCTGCTGAAGACTGCAATCACAGCACAGAGTGGCAATAAAACCATCGGTGTGGATGCATTACAGAAATACAGCCTTGCTGCTTTACCGAGTGCCCTGAGAAAGGCTTATTCAAGCAGGACCTGTAATCCTGGCACGTAAACGACAGCTAGCGTAGTGTGGAACATTTACACTGAAAAGCTTAACAGGGTCCAGCTGACACGTGGATCGGCTTTGCACAAACCACAAGGCACGTTTAAAGTGGAAGCGCAACTGTTGCCCACAGGGCCACTGAGTGCACTGAAGTGCTCTCGCAGACAACACTACGCTATCGACGTTTAAAAGGCAGGTTGCACTGACGGCAAGGGGAGGGTGGGCGCGTAAAACACAGCTGACTGCTTCCCAGGGCCGGACCGGAATAGCTCAGTGTTTGTCCAACCCTTAACTGCTTTTTCTTTTTCTGGGGGAAGAGAAGGGGTGGGGGGTGGGGGGGGGTCTGTTTTGACTTCTTGAGGTCTTCGGCAGTTCAGAACATTAAAATTAATCTTGTTCAACGTAGTCCTTGATTGTTTGAGTATAAAAAAAAAAACAGAGGTAGCTCAGGGGGTCAAGACGTTGGACGTTGGATGATCGGAAGGTGGGGAGTTCAAATCCAAGCACCGCCAGCTGCTCAGCTGAATAAATGAAATAATGTAAGTCGCACTGGATAAGGGATAGCCAAATGACGGTAATGTAATGTAATGTAATTATAAAATAATTGAAATGTAAAAAAAAACAAAAAAGTTCGATTATAAAATGTGTCTTGCGACTCAGACAGGATGCAACTGAGCAACTGAGGGTTAAGAGCTTGCTCAAGGACCTAGCAGGGGCAGCTGGGATTAGAACTCACGAACATACCAGGGTTTCCCTTAACCAGTAATTAATCCCAGGTTTTTGCCTGGGAAAAAGGGCCAAATTAAAAAAACTTGACGGTCGATACGCCTACCCGTAAAACGTAGCTCTGACGTAGGCTATGCCTAAGGATGAAAGATAGATGTGTGCCTTATGCGCGTCACAAGCAAAAATAAAGACACGCTGGACAACTTTGATTTAAATTCACCAGCAGAGGATGTGGCCCCGAAAAAAAGCCAGAAATAAAACGATACCTGGTAGCTTATCAGCTACTTCTGACGCCATGTAGGCCTAGCCTCCTAGACATGTCACAGGTTACTGATGTTTCGCAATAGCCCACGTTTTAGCGCCCAACGTTGAGGTTTTACTCAATCCCTGCTTTATATCTCGACGCCAGTAACGTGGACGGTTATTCAAAGCGTGACTGGTGAGATTCAAATGGGTCAAATTCCTCCCAGACAAAGAACCATCGAGTAAAAAAATAAATAAATAAATAAATAAAAATCCTAGCGGAAACCCTGGAACATACCCTACCTTAAGCACTCTGCTCCCAATGCCATTGTTGGACCAACAATCCAGAGGTGATCCATCATGGGTGTGCAATTCCACTGTACAGTACTAGCAGGACCGCGTGATGCTAAGGCATCTTGCTTTCTTTACATCTTCTTTGTAATTTCCAATTCAATCCAAATCAACTGTACGTACGTTAAGGCTGACAAAACTCACATCTTGTGCTTGAACTCAGGACACACCGTGCCATAAATACTACCGCCACCATGCTTCTTGTGCACACCAACTCACGAGAAAAGGATGGCACAAGGAGACTACAGCTTTGTGATTGATTTCACATGATTCATTCTCGGCCTGGTTTCCTTTTCTCTTCCTGCCTCCGTTTCTAGACACTCTGACTAATACCCTGAATGTCTCTCGGAAATAAAATCTCTCTCACTCTCTGCTTATTTCTCTCTCCCCGCCACCTCCTGCTCTCCAAAGAGCCTAATTAACTGCCGTAGCTAGATAACGAGCTCTGGGAGCAGATGGGTGTCTGGTGGGAGTAGGAAAGAAGACAGACGCCTCGCCATCCTACTTTTAGAAGAAAGAAAAGGGGGAAAAAAAGGCACCCTCACCTTTCCTCCTTGTCCCTCTGCCCCTCGGTTTCTCTCTCTCGAGAATCCATCAGTCATTCAATCCTCAGTCTCACCCCAAAGCCCTGACAGACAGGCTCCAAGGGGCCTCATTAAAAACGCTCGCTTTTGCATTCATATTTGCATGCGTGTGTCCGTGTTCATCTCAACCAGCAACCACCCTCAGGGCTTCTCGGTCCATGTCGACACATGAGCCATGTCAGATTTCAACTTTAAAGGCTTTAAATTAACCCATCTGGCATCCAAAGTGCCCTAAAATGGACATACCGCTGGCGGAAGAGAACACACAAGGCGGGGCAGATCGGCTACCTGGGCAGCGAATCTACATCCGAATCTACGGTTTTTTTCCCCCCCTGAGCAACGCCTCGATAAATGATGGCGTTTAAATGACAAACGTCTAGACTAAGCTCTCAGGAGCAGTGCGATATTCCCTCCGTCCGCCATCCTCTATCCATATTGAGCAAGATCATACGCCTGGAATAATATTCGATTCCATTTCAACAAATCCGCTAACTAGCTAAATGGAGCCTATAGCAGAAGACAGACACTCTATACCCTATATATTTTACCACAAATACTTAGGATATTTTGGCGGAAGATTGAAATGTGTGAAGTGACCCCTACTTAGCAGCTCCTCCGTTTTGTCGAGGTTTATTTTTTAACCGTATTTGGGACACCGTTTTTGGTTGGTGGTCAGTTCCTAGCTTTATGTTTACCAAAAAAATGTCGGAAAAATTCATTAAATGATACGGGTGAACTTGCCAACATGACACACTAAGGATCTGTCTAATGCTCCGTCTCCATTGTCCTCAGGACTTCCGAGTCGGAAATATCGACCAGAACACCCCTAGATGTCGGATTCTCGGAAGTCGGGAGATCCTCATCAACCCCTGAGTTAAAAATCCAAAACGGCGCCCCCTGCCTGAACAGTGTGCTGTAGTTTTATCATTTTTATTAAACTTCTGTCCATTTTCGTGTCATTTAATCAGGCGTACACACAGAACTGACCGAGTTGTATCTGTGCTCATGTTGATACGGGGTCCTGATGCGCTAAATACCGCGTAAAACGTGCTGTTTTTAGGTGGTGTTAATGCTAATTAATGGCTAACGGCTACCCGGTAGTGAGTGACCCTGGCTTCCCCTACTGCGTCACATTTAAAGAAAAGTCCAAAAATGAGGCTGAAATTCCAGTTTAAATCTTGAAGGTTATGTTTGATAGAGCAAGATAAGATTATTGGGGACAGATTCTGATTACTTTCGCGGTAAAACACCGCTAAAGGACAAAACAGCAAGCGCTATAGGGGTTTTCTTGGCGGCTCCACGTTGTGTTTCTGACGCGGATAACTCGGGCGTGACGTCATTCCCAGCTCCGAAATGTGACTTCTGAGCCAAATGGAACGCAGCACAAGACCACACAAGCTCAGGATAACTAGCTACCAGATTCCCTTCAGTCTCTCGGTTTAGCATCACTGCAAACTTGGTGGATTTTTACACAGTGTTAGCTTCTCACCATGCGACTAGCACTTAAGACCAAGTGCCAGTTTGTGATATAACCCTGTTAGCATGTTTTAATTTTGCCAAGTGTATTTATAGCTCTGGTTCACGACTAGCCTGTCTGTGTGTGTGTGTGTGTGTGTGTGTTACCGTTTTAGAAATTTAGCATCCCTGTAAACAAGCGTAGCTAAATAACACACTATTTCTGGTTTCAGTTTTATCCGCGCGGACGACGTTAGAACAGAAAGGCTGAGTGATGGACGTTCACCTTGTAAGGTTCCCCGAAGAGCGGCGTACTCTCCTGGTACACCTCTTTATCCTGCAGGGTCTCCTGGTTCCTCCTCTCCCATTCTTTCCTCCGCAGGACGTTCAGTTCTTCGCGTACGCTACGTACACCAGAAAAAAAAAAAAAAAGAACAAAATACAAACAGATGTTAAACCACAGGAGACTTATGGAGAAGACAAGCAAGCTCTGTGGAAAGATCTCTCACGTGTAACGTGTAAGGAACTGGAGTTTCCAACCCAACCCTAATCGAGGTTCTCAACGTCTCAAATGATTTGCTCGGTGCAATGCAATGCATGGCTTTATAACGTCACAATTTTTGCCACAGACGTACACAGAGACTTGAACGACAAACACAAAGAAATTCAAATATAAATAAATAAGGACAGTCGTTTTCTGCAAGGCGATGTTCATGGAAGGAGTCTCCAGTGTTAGGGCTTCAAAGGAAACTAAATTACATTTTGCGGTTTCTCCGCAACGCAAGTTGTAGGGTTTTGGGTTTTTTTGTCTTCTTGCGTTTAAGTCGCGAGTGAACGAGCTGCTGGTTATAGCTGCAATGACGTACGTGAGGACAGGAACGAACTTGTTTCATGGATATTCCACTATATGGAACGTGTTTGCTTTTTTTTTTTTTTTTTTTTATAAATAAATGGTATATAAAAATACATATAACATGTATATTTAACAAAAACAAACAAGAACAAAAAAAAAAAAAAAAGAACATACAACACAGTGTCCTTTAATAAACAAACAAACTGGTAGCTAAAGCAAATTTCTTTACTATTTCACGCAATGTTATTTACAACCATTTTAAGCTGACGATCATCCAGAAATTACCTGCAGGTCAGTTGTTTCTTACGTTACACAGACCATAGATTTATACCTTTTATAACGCCGTCTGATGTTGTAAAAAGTCCGTTTCGGTTGGCGAAACAAATCGAGCTCGGCTAGTCCGCTTAACAGAGTACGGCTAGCAGGCTAGCAAAGTGATGCTGCGTTCCAATATTCATACTTTCTGTACTTCCTACGCTTAGTTTGAGTCCATAGGGCGTTCCCATTACGATTGCGGCAGAATAAGTGTCCTGAAAGGACCCGGATGGTGCCCTCATAACGGTCAAATCTTGGCGTGTGGAACAATGTCCACTTTTCACACTGAACGCCCGCCATCTCGGCTTGAAAAATAAAAGAAAAATGGCCGCCGGAACGGATTTTCCACACAGCCTGCGTTAGTGGAGTCATTTTGCAATCTAGAAATCTGTGAAGGGATAAAAATCTGTTCGCTGTTCAAGGTCAGGGATGATTTTTGGTGGGATGACGCGCCGCGGCGGCAGTCGCGATCGTACTTTATGGTAAGTGCACCATGATGGAGTAGGCGATTTGGAACAACACTTACCTCCTGAAATCTGTTCACTTAGTAAGTGCGGACTGTGTAAGTGTAAGTGTACTCGTGAAAGTATGGATATTGGAACGCAGCCCGACACTTACTAGCAAAGTTAGTCTGCTAGCTCGTTTGACCTAACACAGATCGTTTGTTTCCCCTTCTGCGCTATGAAGCCACCCTGACGTGCTTTGAGGAACACTGAAAATGATTCAACCCTCGATTTGATCAACAGGAAGTGAGCAAGAAGGACACAACGGGAAACCGTCAGAGAATAAAATCCCGATGGCGCAACGAACCGAGCCGCCCGTGGCCGAGAGCCGAAGGAGAAAAGTGGGCGGTTTTTCCCTATGAGAGGACGTGACCGTGGTGCACTGTCTCCCGTGAAAGCGATAACCGATCATGGATAACTGTGAGCTCGTGTATGTGGAAGAGGGTAGATAGCGCGTTCTTCGGAGTGTTCGGAAAGATCCTAGGGGAAAGCTGGCAGAATTGCGAGAAAATCCAAAATTTTCCCCAAGTACATTTCTTCTCCTTCCTTGTAAGCAAGCTTGTCTCCTCACAGTAAGAAGGTCCTGGGTTCGATCCCCGGGGTCGACCTGGGCGCCTTTCTTTCTGTGTGGAGTTTGCATGTTCTCCCCGTGTCTGAGTGCTCCGGTTTCCTCCAGCAGTCCAAAGACATGCACAGAGGGGATTACTGGCGACTCTAAATTGGCCGAAGGTGTGAATGTGAGTGTGAACGGTTGTCGGTCTCTGTGCGTCACCCTGCGCTGGATCGGTGACCTGCCCTGGGTGTAACCCCGCCTCTCTCTCACCCGAAGTCGGCTGGGATTGGTTCCAGCCCCCCTCACCACCACCACGACCCTGAACAGGATAAAGCGCAAGAAGACGAATAAAGGATTCAGCTGCATTAGGATTAGAAAACCAAAGCAAAGCACGGATTTTCCTCTCCCGTCCCGTCCATCAGCAGGGCCTTCTGTCCTCCTCACTGCACTTGTTGTATTTTTGTTCTTTTACGCATGTTCACCATAATTTAAAGCCTGTTTCCCAAAATTACCCTTTGTTTACCAGTAATACGCCTTATTACAGCCCACTGTCAGACTCGCCAGCGGCCAAACGGGAGACCGGTTGCATGACTAACAGCACTGCACTTTAAACACAAATAAAAGCCGGAACAGAGTAGTAGTAGTAGTAATAATAATAATACTGAACGATTATGCTAAAGTGCCGAGACGCACCACTTCGCCTCCCGTGTGTGATAAAAATGGCCGTATGGGAGGTTTGTTCAGCCAGATCGAGGACAAAAGGAAAAGGCAGATAAAAAAGCTGCGTGACCTTTTAGTGAGTCAGTGTGAGTCACTGGATGGAACAGCGAAGAAGTTACTCATGCTTCACAGACTGCCGGGTGCAATCTTTCCACTGAAAACGCCACGGTGCGACCGACGTCATTCAGACAAGGTCGGTCTGTCATTACTACAGCTCTGCAACGAGGCCAAGTCTAGCGAGAGCAAAAAATAAATAATCAAATAAATAAATAAATGTAGGGGAGGGGAAAAGTCTGGAAAACAGCCTGTTATAGATAGAGATAGAGATAGATCTGGTCTTGAGGTGAAATTTGCATTAGATGGAAACCGTTTGGGCAACCCGACGTTCGTCACGCGTGTTTGTGATTATCTTGTTGTATTGGAACAATCCGTCCCCCGTATCCGGCCAAGCTCATGCTCCTGAGGAGATATCTTCAGGGTGGAGGGAGGAGGACAGGTGTGATTAGACGAAGGGTCCACAGGGGCTGCAGGAACACAACACGCAACATCTGGCCCTGGATTCTGCACCTGGGACCAGGCCAGACACGGAGCGCGGGTGCGCTTTAATAGGAACGACGGATCACGGAATGACGCGGGTTTATAAAAACGGACGAGTGCCTGCATGGGGCACTTTCAGGGATCAAGGATTTGTGCTTTTAAGCTTAAAAAAAAAAAAAAAAAAAAAAAAGTTAGTTAGCTAGTCAGTTAAATAAATAAATAAATAAATAAATAAGGCTATTTTCAGGGAAGGATGTTTGATTAAAAAATATAAGCGGAGAAGCGACAGATGGGCCTCGACACGCAAACTGGCCATAAACAGGAACAAGGTGAAGGGCGGGATTATATTTCTCAAAGAAGGGAAAAAAAAAAAAAAAAAAGATACGCTTTTCGTCTTTTTATTTACAGCAAGTTGGTTTGATATCGCGTTCCGTTTGTGCGAAAAGAAAAGATCAGATTTCTGTGTCCACGGAACAATCCTGGGAAAAAAATCCTATGTGTCACACTAAGGCAAAATAAATTAAATTAAATTAAATAAAATAAATAAATAAATAAATAAATAGATAGATAGATAAATAATATTCGAGTCACTTCAGGGCGGTGATGTGAACACCGCCTTAGGGATTTTTTATTTTATTTTCCCTAACCTGTCGACGTACCAAAATGAACCTGTCGCAGGAATCAATCGAATTCTTCTTCACAACAGCACAAAAGTCCTTTCTTCCGCGCTCGTATTCACTCAAGATGGAACATGTTCGTGAAACGCATCATCACTTACGCTACAGCGGTACAAACAGGCGTTCCTTCACCAGAAAAAACCCCTCACCTCAAAGTTAACACAACAAAAAAGCTTCTAATTTATTTATTGATGATTGATTTTATTTTAAATGTAAACTCCTCGGCGCTGAAAACGTTCCCGCCTGATCTCCGAGTGTATGAAAGCTCTGATACTGGAGACTCCTTCCATGGACCATCAGCCCCACCTCCTCACCTCCTCCATTCACGTCCCGGCGCACGTCGTCACCACAGAAACAATACTGCGCTCCTTAGCTGCTCTTTTATAAATCTCTGTATTAAAGTGCAGTGTCACCCGTGTAAAACCACGCGCTTCTGGGACGTGGCCGCTATTCCCGAAGTCGTTTTTTCTCTCTCTGAAATATCCCGACCCCGTTGGAGCAGCTGAGCCGTCGTTCGAGTGATAACATCACCTCTGCGACGCCGGTGACCTCGGCTCAGGCTGCCATGGCAACCGGAGAGCCGTCCTGGATCGGACGTAACGCGCGGGGGTGACAAAGGCGCTCGTTAATCACACGGTGAGGAGCACATGGGCTGATGAGACAAGTCCGGAACGTTAACCCTCGCTCTTCTACCTTCACCCTCTCAGAGATCACACTCTCGCTCTCCTTTATTTACTCTCCCTCTCTCGCTCCCTGGGTCTCTCTCCCCCACTGTGGTGTCTCTCACTCTCATGGTGTGTGTGTGTGTGTGTCTCTCACTCTCATGGTGTGTGTGTGTGTGTGTGTCTCTCACTCTCATGGTGTGTGTGTGTGTGTGTGTCTCTCACTCTCATGGTGTGTGTGTG
>JAQLOM010000011.1:19117066-19137514 GCA_030068315.1 Chrysichthys thysi | reverse complement strand
ACAAACACACACACACACACACACACACACACACACACACACACACACACACACACACACACACACACACACACGATGGGCAAAAAAAAGTACTTGTAGGTGGTTCTAGTATGTAAGTGCTCCCATATGAAAGAGATTGCAAAATAATAATAATAATAATAATAATAATAATAATAATAATAATAAAATTATATAATAATAATTAAAAAATGGCTCCTGGCTTTTAGATGCAATAAATAAATAAATAAATACATAACTAAATAAATAAACTATTCCAGATTCTCCAAGATGCTCAAAAAAAAAAAAAAAAAAAATGCAGAAAACGACACAAATTGTACCTGGAACTATTATTTTAAAAGAAACAAAACCAATCGCTTGTCAGAGCAAATATTGCCTTTTATTCTTTACTCTATCCCTGTTTACTCCACTTTGTTGTCCAACGCTTTCATTTTATTAATTCTGAATGCATCTTTCCTCTCGAGCTTGCCTTTGCCTGCGCCTTTCCCTTTCTCCCTCAGTCCCGTATGTGAAATACCTCTCGGGTGAGAGAGTGAGTCTGTGCGCGTAACCCGACCCATATCATGATCGAACCTGCAATCTGGGAATGACCCTGAAGTTCGCACAAAAGCAAACGTGGGAATAGCTCTCACCCGCACGCGAGTCCCTGAAGCGAATAGTAAGCCTGCTCTGCAGCTCCAAAACAGCCCTGTACGTGCGTGCCGTACAGTCCAGGGTGCAGCCAGACGGCGCGTCGACATCGGCAGGGACGTCCCTGAGAATGTCATCCCTGTCTGTGCAGTCCCACGAGCTGTCTTGAGCAAACACCAAGGCAAATACACAACACAGCATTCCCCAGGACACGCAGAAAGAGCTGACGTGCGCCATTTCCTTCCGGAGATACTTCTCACTTCTCAGTTCTCCTGCCGCTCTTGGGTGTCTGCTGCGAGGGTTGAGTTTTCTCGCTCTCCCGCGGTTTTCTTCCCCCTTTCCCACCTGTTTAACTCACTCAGACGGCCTGTACGTCGCCAAGACCATTTTGTTTTGGTTGTGGGCCAGAGTCTGGCAAGACGGAGGGGGGATAAAGGAAGGAGAGAGGGAGAGAGAGAGAGAGCAGTGGTGGATATCTGGACGACCCAGTGAGCTGCAATTCTGAATGCTGTAACCACGAGGCGTGTTTTACTGAGACGTACCAGCCAAGTCCTGAGGGGGGAAAAACGCTACCTGGAAAGCCAAAGAAAACTGAAATAAAATCGGCTCTGGTGTTTCAGAGAACAAACTGGAAAGGGTCACTCACAGTTATCTAAATAAACCCTCTGAACCGGACTCAAAAGCCCCCAAAAAATTAAAAAAAGTGTGACTGACGTTTGAGCATGTGACCCAAAGCGTGAGAACACACAGAGAACCAAACCAATCACGTGGGGTCATTTTTCCATCCGCTTCCTAATTGGACGAGTTATTAAAAATAAATAAATAAAATAAAATAAAATGAAAAAAAAAAAAATTATTTTAAAAAATGACAATTTAAAAAATATATTTTTAAAAAATGAAAAAAAAAATTAAATAAAAATGTTTAAATAATAAAAAATTTAAAAAATACAAATAAAAAAATAATACAAATAAATAAATACAAAAAGAGTCTCCTGTATGCTTCTGAAAGAATAAATGTATGTATGTATGCATGCACTGGGGGGAGGGAGGGAGGGAGGGAGGAGAGAGATAGAGATAAAAAAATATTTATTGTCTCTTTTCTTCATTTTATGAAGCTTTATTATAGTTAATGAAATACACGAAACACACATCTAACATGAAACAGTTGTGTTCCAGATGTTGAGCTGGTGATTAAACCCTTGTCCGCCCTCCTGCGTTCAGCTTCAACCTTACACTGCACATTAAAACATGAAAAACACCAAAAAGAAAACTGTTCAGTGCTCAGGAAATCCACAGCAAGAAAGTGTAAATACATGCAGGATGTCTTCGCTTATTACCTCGAGAACGTCAGAGTGGGACACGTTTTGGGGAAAAGATATACATCAGGCACATAAATAGAAACACTGGAAAACAACAGCTTTAATCTCAGGCACTTGGTACGGCAGGGACCTGCTCCTCCTGTGTGTATGTATATATATTTATATAGTTATATAGTTAGCTATATGTATGTAGTAAGTAATCAAAATGTCCTAACTGTGCTGCTTTTCTAAGAAGAACAAAACAGAACACTCAGTAACCCCGGGACACAGCTGCGCCCGAATGCCAGCCTTGAAAAAAGCCACGGATACAAAAATACACACTTCTTCTAGTGTCGGGCTTTTTCCGGTGCAAGGCTGCCTTGTTTAGGTTGTTTATTTAAATCCGAGAGGCCTGCACAGGGAAACGTCTGGCATGGACGGGCTTGCGAGGAACCCCCAGGAGCTGTTATCTCATCCCGTTCCCGACTTCCAGCTGTGAAGCTGTGAAATAGTCATGCGAAGCGAACGTTCAGGGAGATTTATTGTTGGAATTTAACCTTGACACAAATGTGCACGAATGTTCAGTTATAGACCACGGAGAATCTCCAGCAAATGTCTGAAAAGAAGATGAAGGGCTTCGTTCCCAAACCTGCTAAAATCCAGATTGTTCTTTGGGGTTATTTTGGGTTTTGTATGCTAACACTGCAGGAGCCTGGGTAAAATTTATGGCCAAAATCTGCCGCAGCTCTCAGGTAACTCAGCCAGCAGGTTCTGCTCAAGCAACTGCATTCATTTATTATTGTTATTATTGTTATTATTATTATTATTATTATTATTATTATTATTAAGGAACGTGAGGAGCGAAAGAAGGAAAGAAATCATGGAAGGACGGAAAGAAGGTGAGACAGGAAGAAAGATTAGAAGAAGGTTAAGATGGGTGAGAATTAAAAGTATGGGAGGAATCAAAGATAAGTTCGGAAGGAACGTAAAAAAGTGAAGAGAGAGCACGGAAGGGAGGAAAGGAAGACAAAAAGCAAAGAAGGAAGGATGGAACGGAAGGCAGGAATACAGAAAAGACACTACGGTAAGACAGGAAGAGGTTATAGCGTTACCTCGGCACTGACACTGGAGACTCCTTTCGTTAAACGTTAAATAAACATCTCCTTCAAAAAACCAAAAACCAAATAAGTGCTCACTTTTTTGTTTAATGTTGTTTAATGATGCATGGTTTCTTTACTTTTTAATGTATGTAATAAAAAAAAGCTGATTTCATTTGTGTAATTCTTCTTCTTCTTATTATTCTTATTTTTTATTATTTTACGAAACGATCCCTGCGCTCTACTTTAAGCAGACACGTCAGAACACGATCCAACATCTTCTCACCCACCATTTTGACCCTAAACCTGTCTAAAAAAAATCTCACTTCTGATCTCATTTTGTCCTCAATTGAACTAAAATATAAAAACTCCCAGGTTTTTGGGAAGAAGCTTTTCAGGTTAGTAAGTGAAGGTTAGGAATTCAGAGCTGCGCAGTTTTAGTCTTGTGGATTGGAGTGCGGAGTGGTCGGCGAGTCGTCAGCGTGCTCTTCACGTGAACAATATGTACAGTCTGCGTTATGTATGGTGGACCTCCCAGCAGCAGCAAGCAGTGAAGAAAGATGCAAGAGAAAAAAATGGGCTGCTTTTTTTTTTCTTTTAAGTTAAACCCACAGAGGAGCTGTCCCGATCCGTACGTGACGATGATGTGGTTCCAGACCTGTGGTGACGTAAAGAGGTAGGGGGAGGCGCTTGTACTTGAGGTGATGTTCATCACGGCTGAAGGGCCTGGGGGTCGTCCCCATGGGTGCAGCCGCACTGGCGGGTCTGGGGGACGGAGCTGATAACGAGGCTGCTCGTTTCGTCCAGGTACAGGAAGGGCACAGGGTCGAGCGAGGTCGCCTGGCAGCACGGCTCCTGCGGTACAAGAATATCAAAACAGATGTTAAACCTAGGCACGTTTGTGTAACACAGGCGACCCCCGCATTAACGGATATCGGATGCAACGGACGACAAACCAGCGTACATAATCCATTAGGCAGAATGTCCGGAACGAAAGTTTAGTCCTGTAGTTCAGCAATTGTCCTCTAGGTGGCGGTGGCGTGCGTGCTACTAGATGTTTACAAGCATCGGTTGAGCTGTGGTCGTTGTGCAGCTGTACTGTTTTTTCGGTGATTATTTGGTGTTTTTCATTGTTTTTCTGCCCAGTGCCGTCATTACGCCACCCAAAGATGAGTCTAGTGGGAAAAGAAAGCGCCTCAATCTTAGTATCGGCCAGAAATTCGAGCTCATTAAGAAGTCTGGGGTTTCTGAGGAGCATGGTGTGAACACACATAAGGGAAACGACCTTTACATACTTGACTATTCACATCAACGCACAACTTCTCCCCCCAATTAGTCCATTAATGCGAGGATCGACTGTATATTTCGTATCAGGGAAACAAGTGGAGCATATTCAAGCTTTCTGTATGATTTCTAGATGTATTTATTTTTGCTCATTTCCAGCTTGGTTCATATAAATCTCTGAGAACTATTGGAGAAATTTAGCTTTAGGTTTATTATTCTTACTGGCTAAGAGGGGGGGGGTTCCCCTCGTTTTGTGCAGTGCATAGAGATTATTGGCAAGCTCGTGAGCGGTTTGTTTACATTGATCATCCGGCAGGGCGTTTTGCCCTGTAGGCACCAATCATCACTCAGACCTGCTGTTCTTTTCTTTTCGCTTTAACGCCCATCCGTGCCGATTTGTCTCAACATGCAGAGACCAACAACACGGACCTTCATCAGGTGCATGCAGAGGTCGGAAATGTGGTCTGAGCTAAAGAACCAAAAGCAAGCTGATTGCACGTCTAAGCATTGTTGCACATCGCATGAAAAATGGGGTGAAATTCAGGCCTTGGTGGGGAGTTCGCACAACTGACCTGTGAGGGAGGATCCAGAGCCGAGGGGTCATCGTCTCTGCAATTCGGCACGCGCCGGTTCTGCTGGGACACACACACGCCGCACTGGACGAAGGTGAAGCTCTCTGGGTAAATGATCCACTTGTCCCAGCCCAGATCTAATGCGGACACAGAGGAGTAACCAGTGAATCATTAATGTCATTCAAAAACTGAGGACAGGGAAGATTTTACGAAGCTTCGCAAACTTCAAATCAAAGGGCTTATTTCTGAAAAAAGTTTTAGTCATTTTTAGAAAGAGAAAAAAAAAAAACATCACAATTTCATCTGATTTTCTTTGCGGTTTCAGTGTCTGTGCTAACGTGGATGGAACTGACATTCATATCACTGAGATATTTCAGATTCATGGGGAGACGAGGGTGAGTAAGAAAGTGTTATGTAGTGTTTAAAGGGTCTCCACTCAACGTAAAGCACAATCATTAAAGGAATGAACAAATAAATCAATAAATACATAAATGAAAGAAAGAATGAATGAATAAGTGTTCAAAAGGGTTTACTCAACATAAAGCACAATTCATTAAATAAATAAAGGAATACATGAATGAATGAATAAATGAATAAATAATGAAGTGTTCAGAAGGGTTTATTCAAAGTAAAGCACAATTCATTGAATGGATGGATGAATGAATGAATAAATGAATGGATTAATAAATGAAGGAATAATGAATAGTGCTTGAATGAAGTGTTTACTCAACGTAAAGTACAATTTATTAAATAAATAAATAAATAAATAAACAAACAAACAGACGAATGAATAAAATGAATAAATAAATAAATGAATAAATAAATGGATTAATAAAATAAGAAATAAATTTATTGATTAATTAATGCACGAATGAATAATGAATGGGGCTCAGAAGGGTTTACTCAGCGCAAAGCACAATTCATTAAATAAATAAATAAATGAACGAATAAATGGGTTAATAAATTAATAAATGAATGAATAATGAATAGTGTTCAAAAGGGTTTACTCAACGTAAAGCACAATTCATTAAACAAACAAACAAACAACTTGAAAAATATTAATTGTGACTCGATGAAACAGAATCTGTTGGCTGAAGGACTTCAGGAGTTTGGAACCCGGCACCTGCTGGGATCGTGAGACTTATTTACAGTTAACAGAGTGATTGTACAATTCAAAAGCAAATGAAATGAACCGACAGCATCCCGCTCGGGTCGACCCGGGCCCTCGGACAGGGGTCTTCAGACCGTCGAGCAGATTGTTGGGGGAAATAAATCCCTGCTGTGAGGCTGCTGATGTTGCAGAGCGACTCCAAGTGAGTCGGAGTCCTTCTCTGAGGGATCTCCATCAACTTGGGCACCATGGCCGAGCAGCTAGAAGGATGTTTCTAGAAATTCACTTTTTCACAAATGATGGCATCTGTTTACTTTGGAGAAATCTGTGTATTAGGACGGACAGTGAGATTTTTTCGGTTCATTCAATGCTTTAGTGCAGAAAACCAGAGCAAAGCAAAAAACCCGAACTTAGCAGATATCAGAAATAAGCCCTTGGGTTCTGAAAAGGGTCTTCTTAGGAAAACGATTCGGAAATGCCACAAACCTTTCATGAAAACCTGGGAGGCAAACTTGCAGCACTGGAGGTGTGTGGAATTCCCAAAAATGGATCCGGACGAGGACGATGGTGGTGGTGTGTTATCTACAAGAACGGAAACACACAGAATGTTCACCAGCCCTGTTCCCGGAGACCTAGCTCACTACAATACAATATAAATCAGCTCCAGCTCTAATTCAACACCCATCTCGGGCAGGTGTGCCGGGTTTACCGGACTGGGAATTGGTTAAAGATCACTAATGTATGGGATTTTATTCCTAACCAGTAAATATGACGTGATCAGAGATCCTAGGTAAACCAAAAAGCTCAGGTCTAATCCATTAATCACAACTCAGAGGATTCATTTACCAGCCACGTGTACCAGCTCTACGGGGCTCGAGTCGCTGCTGCCTTTGAACACGTTCCTCCACTGCTCTCGAATCTGAGCCATGCCAGGAACGGACACGTGAGGCTCGGCCTGGAGGTTCAGGGAGTCCAGGATGGTCTTGCGTACGCCCTGCAGCGGATCTCCCAGGCATCTGAGAACAGAAAGCCATCCTATTGGTTTAGGAAATGGATTTTAGGTGGATTTTAATATCTAATACTTGGGCTTGGGTGATGAAACTGGATAATTTTTATTATTTATTTATTTATTTATTATTATTTTTACAAAACACTGACCATGAAACAGTATATTCCACCAAAAAAACAACAAAAAAAAAGGCTAGGTATTTTTGCAACTCATTACATACATGCTTTTCACACATCCATTTCCAGAAAAGACCAAAAACAAAACAAAAAAAACCCTGAAATGATTAAAGAGATTGTTGGGAATTGTCTAGAAGCACTTTTTGTGAGTGACGGCGGGCTCCTACGTCATCCCAGACATGGAGGTGGGGTGTGAAGCTTGTCTCTGCACGCAGATTGATAAATGTTCATTCCATGAAAGAACAGCATGCAATAGGACTCCAATTATGGATCAGAACAGGTTCTCTTGCTTTACAGCACTTCATCCAAATCACTAGCAATAGCAACCACTAAAGAACTGAATGACATTCAAAAAAGCCTAGCTGTGACCCCAGGACCGCGCCCTGAACGCATATCAAACGCGTAAAATCTGTTTCTCCCTCAGTGTGCAAACACTTTAATGACATAAAGCTAAATAGAACATTTAAAACGACTCTAAATTCAAAAGCAAAGCTTCGCAACAACCAAAGGCTCTTTGAGTTCCTCATTAAAGCGTACATGTCCCCGTGTCCGCCAGTCACGAAGATATCGGAATTAAGCACGGCAGCTTTCTGTGTTATTGTACAAACCATCAATGGGATCTCAATAGGATTGCACTATTTGCCATGATGTGAGATGCGAGCGTCAGGAGGACATTTGTAGGTAAAGAGGTGCGATGCTCACCTGTGTGTCCTCAACACTGGAGCTTCTGGTGGTTCTTCTGCTGAAAGACGGAGGACGGAGGCTTTCCCTGGACGACAAGCGACCAGCACAAGCGACACAACAAGCGCCAGGGACGACGACATGCCTGCTTATCAACGAGTCTGCGGTTTTGGAGAAAGGGTAAAAAAAAAAAGCGTGACTGTGCTTAGTCTCGGTCCTGCACTGAGAACCTCTGATGAGCTTCTCTTGAGGTACGATGTCCGGTAGGAGCGTGCTGGAGGGAAGGAAATAGCTGTTGTTCCTAATAGCCTGGGAAACCTGCACTTTATCTACACGTAGACCAGGTCTGGCCTTGGAATACTCTACATTGTTTTCATTTCTCACAATTGGGTGATGGCAAGAGGGAGGAGAGATACATGAGAGAAAGAAAAGGATTGAGAAGGAATACTTGTGGGGTGGGGTAGGGGGTGGGGGGTTCTGCCACCTTTGGTCAATGGTGTCCCAGGAAAACGCCAAAAGACTGAATAAAATAACCCCTACGAATGCAGGTGCGTCAGGAACAATAACAGGGACATAGCCGGGAATGTGTTTCAGTGTCGATAAGGAAATCTTATCGTAGTTTATTGTCAAATCTGGTCATATTACCAACGTTGCAAGGGTTGAAAAATCTGTTGAAAATGAATGTGGAAAACATGAATGGGATTTTTCCTTGTGCCGCAATTCTCCAGGAATTTATTGGATGTCGGCTCATTACGCCAAAGCGATTCAATTTCAACTTCTCATACACAACTTTAAATCTAACAAAATTTAAATGCACTATTTCGTCAGGAAGTGTAGCGATTAGTATTCCTATTCAAGCACCTAGACATGTTGATTCACGATATTAATTCAAGATGCTTGTTTCAAATTTCCACTCAGCCAGGAGTGGAAAACATTTATCGGCCCGCAGAGACCCTACAAAGCCCCCCAGGTTGAAACACAGGAAGGTTTTAAGACTAGTTTAACATCCTTCATTAACTCCCAACTGCTCTGGCAGCACAAGAAAAGCTGAAATCTACCGCAGAAAGAGCGTCCTATTTTTTTTTTTCCCAGCCACCATTCAAGGACAGACTTTTTACAGACACAAGCTCAGTGTAGGCATGAACGAGGTCACGTCAGTCAACACTTATTTATAGACGGTTCATGATCCAGAAGGCATGTCATTACATGTTTTTTCTTCCTCATGAGGCTTAAGACAAACACAGAAGTCTTTTTGTGATTTAATATCAGTGATATTCAAAGCAAAGGACGGTGAGCACAACAGCCTGCAGGTGGTTTCAGGAAATGGCCGTCTCTACTGAAAGATTCAGTGGCATTCAAACAGCATATTCAAAACTGTGGCTGTGTTTACGCTTGTTTTTAAAATGCATCTTGGGCAATCGGGTCACAAGTGGACAACCAAGACACGTCGCGGTTTACATCTATGTCTATAACTCTGTTTACATTTGGCATTAAAATGTGTCTTAGGTGATTGGATCACAAGTGGACAGTCAAGACACATCACTGTTTACATCTACGTTAATGACTCTGTTCACATTTGGTATTAAAATGTGTCCTGAGCGATTGGGTCACAAGTGGACAGCCAAGACACATCGATGTTTGTGTGTTTACTGCAGAAGTGACGTACGCAACAGTGAAATCTGAACACAAGTGGCCAGCCGGACACCTTGAAGACTCATGATAGTCCGTGTTTACACTTGGCTTGTGACTGATTCACAAGTGGTCACAAGTGGACAGCCGAGACACATCGCCATTTACACCTGTATCTATCATGTGTCAACCAAGGTGTCCATGTCTGGACAACACTTGTGTCCAGATCTTGTGATACACTTCACTTCCACTAGAAGCTCAAAGTCCCCCATGTACAGTTATCTTGTATAAGGTTAAACCTGCTACAAGCCTTCTTTATTTTTTACACTCCGGCCATGTACATCAGCGCTCCTCTCCATGTCTTTCAAGAACTGACATGCTGTCACCAAAACAACCACCACGTCTTGCGTTAATGACGTATTTTACGTTACGTCCTTGTCAGGGAAGTATCAGGACACGCTGGCGTTCACACTACAAATGATATGTGGTCATATGCATCCCAGACCTCCTCGCTGAAACGTGAACGGATCTTGAATACGTCTTGGTGCTTGCTTACACTCGTATTTAGTGCCGCCCACTTGTGATCTGATCGCCCAAAACACATTTTAATACCAAGTGTAAACAGCAATATGTCCTGCCCAAGATGCATTTAACACCATGTGTAAATGTGGGGTAATGTGGGGATGGTGGTAGCTCTGACCAAAGGTGTTTGTTAAGACGTTAGGCTACTGATCGGAAAGTCGTGAGTTCAACTCTAAGCACCGCCAAACTGCAACTGCTGGGCCCTTGAGCAAGGCCCTTAACCCTCAATTCTTCAGTTGTATAAATGAGATAAATATAAGTTGCTCTGGATAAGGGCGTCTGCCAAATAAGACCAATGTAATGTAAACACGGCCCATCATGAGTCTCCAAGGTATCCACTGGTCACTTGAGTTCAGATTTGGTTTCTGTCTAGATCGCTTTTCCTGTTGCGTCCTCGTCGGGGACGCATCAGGACGCCTTAGCGTACACGACACAAAGGATATATGTGATCGAATGCCTCCCAGATCACTGGGTTTGAAAGAATGGGTCTTGAGTACATCATGATGGTCGTTTACGCCTGTATTTAGTGCTGTCCACTTGTAATCTGATCACACAAGACACATTTTAATACCAAGTGTAAACAGGGTCATAGACATAGGTGTAAACAGTGATGTGTCTTGCCTATGGCGCATTTAAAACCACATGTAATCACGGCCTATCATGGGTCTCCAAGGTATCCACTGGCCACTTGAGTTCAGATTTGGTTTCTGTCTAAATCGCTTTTCCTGTTGCGTCCTCGTCGGGGACACATCAGGACGCCTTAGTGTTCACGACACAAAGGATATGTGATCGAATGCCT
Source organism: Chrysichthys thysi (assembly GCA_030068315.1). Taxonomy (NCBI): domain Eukaryota; kingdom Metazoa; phylum Chordata; class Actinopteri; order Siluriformes; family Claroteidae; genus Chrysichthys; species Chrysichthys thysi. The sequence goes on along the minus strand of JAQLOM010000011.1, from coordinate 19,126,628 downwards.
CCCAGATCACTGGGTTTGAAACAATGGGTCTTGAGTACATCTTGGTGGTCTTTTACACCTGTATTTAGTGCTGTCCACTTCTGATCTGATCACCCAAGACACATTTTAAAAACCCAAGTGTAAACAGGGTCCATAACAAACGTAGACAAATGATTCACCCTCTGGATTAAAGGAAAAGCTCTGTCCAAAAAAGGGACAAACGTTTCCACTGCATCCATGATAATAATCTAATCTACACTACATAAATCTGTATTTTTCTGTCAGAGCAGTATGTGTGCATGTTTCAGCTCGCTGAGTAGAATTGTTTTTGGCAAGCACATGTGAAGATCTCTGAACTAGAAAAGAATCCTAGCTGCGATCTATTTTAAGCACAAAAAGCAACCTGACCTGGAAATGTTTAAATAGCACCTTGGATCAGCCTCAGGCCAAGATGGCATCAGACACATGGAGGTATTTGTTTGCTTTCCTATATTCCTAACACAGTAATACAGACGGACAGGATTTCGTACGGACACCCAGGAGCTGACCAGCGACCATTTCCAATTCTGACCCCACTCGCTGGCGCGGGGCCTGTAGGTGAGAACTTCAGGAGTCTTCAGAGGACAGGCAAACATATCCTAAGAAGACCTCAGCGAGCACGATTGTTTTCTCTGAGAAGCGTTTGAACCACAGGAAAAGTAGTAGCATCGTCCTTGAGAGCAGACAGCCTCCCTAACTCTCCAGGGGGAAAAAAAAACCCTCATAAAAGATGCATTCATTTCTGACAGCCTGCAGGTGCGAAACCTTGATATAATGAGGAGCAGCCATCCAAAGAATGCGGTCCTATAAAAGTGCTGAAATTCTTTTATGTTTTATAGGAAATTCGGCTTGTTGCATGCGCCATCAGATATCAGTGTAGATAATGGGGGTCATGTGGGGTTGCGCTATAACGGGGAAAATATTCTAAAAATCGGATATCGATGTTAAAAAAAAGGTCATCTACAGGCTCTGGTGAAGGTTCTTGGCTTCGTAAAGTCCAAAGGTAATTAAAAACAAGATGACTGGTTGATTCCACCATGGAGTTCCGACTTAATCTTTCAACCCGATCACGAGCATAAACATAGCCCGAGGAGTGGTCCAACGTTCCTCGGTTCCTTCCTTTAATCACTTTGAAATCAGCCTTTTCGGGAACGATGTTCTACTTTACAATGCCCTAAAAAAAACCCACCTGAACAGCACGTCTTATCACATTCATATGTGCTTGTTGAACATCCAGTTATTCCTCCTGTGCTGTTATTACAAGCTCCACGCTTCTCTCCTGTGAAGTCTTTTCAGTAGATGCTGGAGCGTGGTTGTGGGAATTTGTGGTCAATCAGCTACGAGAGCGTTAACGAGGTCAGGTGGTGATGCTGAGATGTTAAGATGGATGGGCTCCAGTTCCAGGTCATCCCAAAGGTGTTCAGTGGGGTTGAGTGTTCAGTTGTGGGACATTCAAGATCTTCCACTCCGACCTAGTGGTTATGTACCATGTCTTCATAGAGCTGGCTTTGTGCACAGGGGTATTGTCATGCTGACTGAACAGGTTTGTGGAGGGAATCTGGAACGGTACAGGATACAAAGACGTTCTATACAACTGTGTGCTCCAGTCTTTGGGGAAGAACCATGTGGGTGTGAAGGTCAGGTGTCCACATACCAGGGTTGGGGTTCATTAAGGAATGATCTCATGTCCAATTCATACAAAGAAATGGAACTGGAAATGAAGAACTCTGTAGGAAACGGGATTGGAGCTGAATTCTGCTGAATTCCATTTATTGCTGTTTATTTGGGATTACATGCAGTGACAGATGTTTGAACTTTATTTATGGTGCTTGCATGGAATTCTGGGAAATATTGTTCTAATCTAATTTAGGATTTTGTTGTTAGGGACATTAATAAGCAGAGTGGCACATGCAAATGAGATAATCAAATTTCACATTTCACGTTATATGTCTAAAAGCGATTTGTGAAATTAACATGCATCGGGTTTAAACCATGCATGGGTCTTGGATTTCTTTGATACGTTCACGGATCGTAATATTTCGTGTACTATTTAGCGAATCAAGTCAGATCATCTTGAAAGTGGAATTTCATGGAAGTTATTTGACTTGACTGAATTTTCTGACAATCCAACTCGATTCCAATCCCATTTCCCTTCAGCTGCATGAAATTCTTATTCCAATTCCAGGAAGTGAATTCATGACGCATTCCCAAGTCAATTCATGAACAGATGGGCCCAACCCTGCCACACACAGCACTTTAATACAAGGGAGAATCAAAAACTAAAGGCAATTTTTTTAAATGACGTAACGATAACCCAGAGCGCAAAAAGACAAAGAATGGAGTGGAGACATCCGTCTTCTCCGGTGAAGAAGAAACTCAGAAGTCAGTCCCCACCCAAGAAAATCATCTTAACATTCTTTTGGATCATGAAGGTTCCTATTCTGGGGCATTTCCAAGTGCGTGAGCAAACACTGAACAGTGTAAATTCCTGTACATTGCTGCGAAATGAACTTCAACCTGCAATACGCAGCAAAAGAAGAGGAACGCTGTCCAAAACAGTCTCGCTGCACCAGGACAATGCACGTCCTCATACAGCAGCAGGGACAGTAGAGACAGTGCCCCGGCTCCGGTTCCGACATCGCCCACGTCCTCCTTACATCCCAGATCTGGTGCCGACCCATCATCACGTCTTTTGTCCCCTTAAGGAGGCGCTGCGCGGTCCCAGATTCACCTCTGATGATGAAGTAAAGGAGGCGGGGCTCGCCTGGCTTCGGGAGCAGAAGAACAACTTCTACAGGAATCCAGGAGCTCGATGAACGATACAACAAATGCGTCGACTCACATGGGGACCGTTTGGAACAGTGATGTGTTCGGGTTCTCACCGGTACTTCTGTTATAGCCGTTTAATGGATTTCGCCTTTACTTTTTGATTCGCTCTCGTACATGGTGCACATACATGTCTAAGGTAATACTGTAGAACTCTTATTGCATTTGCTATATTAACGAAAGATTTCTTAGGCCCCAATATATTCCTCTGGGTTCCTGCCACCTCCCTGTTGGCTATGCTAGATTTCCCTTTGTGTGAACGAGTGCGTGAACAAAGTCTTGCACGTTTTTTCCCCAGTATCCATGTTGGGTTTTTGTTTGAGGTCCTCAAATTTCCTTCTAAATGACCCCAGGGGCATTTGGGCTTCTAAGCAATTGGCTTGCAAAAAAATCTTCCGTTATTAAAGTGAGGAATCTTCGCACGAGTCCTAATAAGGCATTAAATTCATCCTGACCAGTAACAGTAACTGAAAGCAGGTAAAAGTGTTGAGGTAGTCAGGATGAGCCTGCGGCCAGCCGATTGGTGATGAAGAGAATGCCCTAGAGATTGGAAGAAAGGTGTGACAATAAGCCTCAGTGATCCCCGATCCTAATCTTCTTCCTAGTTGTTTTGATGACCAGGTCACGAGGTTGCTAAAGATACTTATTGCCGCTGAGATGCTTCGGGAGCACATGATAGGCGATAGGCTTTACAGCAGGAGCAGACGACTCAGGCTTCGGATCTGATGAATTGCGTTAAAGTGAATCCTGTCCTGTGAAGAGAAATGATTCCTGTAAGACTACCATCTGAGGACTCTGTAGGCAACACGAGGACACCTGGGGTTTCTGCTGACAGGGTGGGACTTTGAGAAAACACTCCGGATCGTGAGTATTAAGGAGATCGGTTGTCTGTAAGCTTAGGGAATTTGGACTCTCAGATTAGTGTAAAACTGCAGATCCTTTGAGCTTGACGTGGCCTTGACTTAGTGTAATCATTCTGAGCTACGTTCTTGACGCGACATCGAACATGGGGTTGAAAGACAAACCTAGTCCGTATAAGGAAAGAGGTGGAAATTTCTGGAAATTGTTTTGACCCGGGTCGACTTCTTCCTCGCCGTCCTTCCGAATTCATGCCGCCACTGGTAAAAACGTGAAACTCCAAAGGCGCTCTGCAGACATCTGTCCATTCTGGGCTACTGCAGCGGCACAACATGGCGGGTCCGTAGAGGTGGACCCGCCCCCCTGTGTATATAAAAAGGCCTCATTCTAAGCTCACGAAAACGCAGCGATTCCTAGTCACAAAGTAATTACACCCTAATGACAACACGCTCATGAATTTCCTAAGTGTATTATGGAATATACACTCCGTTTCTGCTAATCGATACCTTCAAAACCCACATCGTGGACTTTTAACCTTATACAATGGAACAGGAAACAGGACATGATTATGGGACATCATCACAAACGCTAGCCGTCCATTTCTTTGCCTTTAAAAAGCCTCCCTTAGAGATGGAGGACACATATTATATTACACTTGGACATCAGATTGATCTGGGTAACCAATCACCATCAGGGAGCTTGAAGAGTAATCTGGGATTATTCGCTCTCATTGATGAGAGTCCGCATAGCTGAATGTGTTTGCTGCGTCAGACATGGGCATGGCTGGGCTGAACAAGCTCAGGATGCTTCCCGTGTGTGTATTTGACGCTGCCTGTGTTTGCTCTGATGACGCGTCCAGGAGAGTACGGTGAATCAGTGTGTGTATGTCTGGGGCAAAAGGAGATGGGATGCGGCGCTACCAAACCCCAACCCAAAGAGCTGCAGCTGAAAAAATGCGACAAAGGTACGCTAAGTGTCGGTGTGCATCATTTGAAATAAGTGTTCTTCCAAGTACTGTATCGAATCTACTTGGCACTGATGGTTTCCTTTGTTGTTGTTGTTTTCTCCTTGGCTTCCTTTAGGAAACGTTTCCGTTCCAGGTAAGTCGTTCTGTTTAATAAAGAGAAATCGTTATATGCTAACAAATACATAATTACATATTTAAAAAAACAACAACAACAACAACAACAACCCCATTGCATTCACATATATATTTTTTTGTCTGAAGCTGTAACAGGTGAGTCGATTCTATTAGGTTAGCAGAGCTAGATGGGATCGCGTAGACCTTTAGTAGATTAGACGATATAGCATAGTGTCTGTATTCATCCTAAATGTTCTGTTAAATGATTATATATAGTGTAGTAAAGGGTAGCAAGGAAATAGGTTCCACGTTGTAGTGTGATTGAGAAGTAGCTCATATCCGATATCCGAAAAATGACTAAAAAGTGGGAAAAAAATTTAATTTGCTACTATACTGCTAACAACAACAACAACAACAATAATAATAATAATAATAATAATAATCTATGTATATATAAAATTCTTTTGGCCTTTGAAACGGAAATGCCGTACGACCGCAGAACATGTTATACGTACGTATGAGCGGAAACAGCATGACTAGCGCTTACATTTTAACTAATCACTTCGTTCGTGGAGGCCATTTTTATCTCGTCTTTACGAATTGTTATTATTTGTGTGAGAGTTATTTTACTGATATTGAAAAGAAGTAAACACCTGTTTGGTAAGTCATTATTTAAGAAAACTTTGATCTAAATATATAAAAGTCTTTTCGCGTTTGAAACGGAAATGACGTCCGGCCGCTATTTGTTGAAAAAGAAAATTTGGTCATTTACAAACTTTTATTTTAGAAATACTGCATTTTATTTTTTTCCCCTTGTACTCAGTGAGCGAAGCCCCCGGGGAATCAGCTAGTAATAATAATAATAATAATAATAATAATAATAATAATAATAATAAAGAAACGCACAATAAGCCTGCTTGATTTCCAGCTAGTGATATTTTATTTATTTATTTATTTATTTTCCAAAACAAATCTTTAAAAATATTCTCTTATGAAACGTATTATTATTATTTATTTGGGCCTCTGGAGTTAATAGCCTTAACGGTACTGAGCTGAGATCGGAAACCGGGCCATCATAGATCTGATTTTGCGTATTAGCACCACCCAGTGGTCAACTCAGAACCTTCATTACTTAATCTCTCCTAACAGCACCCGACTAACAATCCGCTATGTTCTAGATGTAGCTTGGGCACCTTGACGTCCTGTCCTCCAGGATACAGGGCGCAGCAGCAGGACTAGCCATGCAGACGGCAGCGAGATGCTGTTTTCACTCGTCTGAGTTGACATTTTCTTATTTAAAAAGTCTGGGTTCATACAGAAGCAGTCAAAAGTTCGGACGCACCTACGCATTCATTTGACTGTTGGCTAGATTGTGGAACAATACTGAAGACATCCGAACTATGAAACCGCACGTGGAATTATGTGAAAATCAATCAATGAATTAATTTATTCATTTCATAGTTTAGATTCTAATTTGGTAGCGTTTACCTTGGTGTCAGTTTTGCCCACTCTTGGCGTTATCTTAACCGGCTTCATGAGGTGGTCACCTGGAATGCCTTTCAGTTAACAGGTGAGCCTTGGAACTCGGAAAAGTTCTTAACGTGTTTGAGACCCTCAGTGGTGTTGGTGTACAGTAACTTGCCCTATTCCACAACTGGAGCAATCCATGTTATTTCCAGAACTTCTTGGTAAAGAGAAGTGACCATACCTGACACCATACTCCTCAGAAACCCCAGACTTCTTAATGAGCTCTAATTTCTGGCCAATACTAAGATTGACGCTTTCTTTTACCGCTAGACGTATCTTTGGGTGGCATAATGACGGCACTGGGCAGAAAAACAGTGAAAAACACCAAATAATCACCAAAAAAACAGTACAGCTTCACAACGAGTATGCTTGTAAACAACTAGTTGCGCGCACCCCACCGCCACCTAGTGGCCAATTGGTGAACTACAGGACTCAGATCACTACATCTGGGATTTTTAATCTTTCATCGTGGACATTCTGGCTAATGGATGTTGTCTGTTGCATCCGATATCCGTTAATGCAGTGTCCGTAGATGAGAGGATCGACAGTATGTCTTATGATATGGTCCTCCTGGGATGTCCCCTACTGTCCACCAACCAATGAGTGGCTTGAATATAAGAGTGAAATAGAATTTAGGGTTAAATATGACCCCAGGGGGGCTCCGGGGTTAAGACACGTAGCACCTTTAAGTCATAAAACTACCACCAAAACACCAAAAGCATTAGAAAGGTTTTACAAACCGTTGACTGGTACTGTATACGGACCACCGCTGGACCTGGACGTCCTCGGATGGAAGATCTGAAAACATCCGGCACTTCAGATATGTCCCACCAATCCGTTCTGGTTTACATAAAGAACAAATGAGAAGGAACTGAACGACTGTGTACCTGTACAGCTATGCGGGCAGCTTTGCTCATCCAGCGCTGGTACCGGCAGTACGTGGCACGCTTGGAGATGAGGCGCCGGTGCACGTGGAACATTTTCCAGTCCATCGAGTATGCAGGAGAGCAGGATCAGATCAAGGTGAGCGTTTCACCGATGCTGGGATTTGCTTAATCTTAGTACGAGCGATGAGAACACGTAATACAACGCCCGGAGTGCGGATAAGAAAATAATCAACAATGGGATGGTGAGATGAAACGGGGAGGGGCGGGGGGGGTGGGTTGATTATTTTCCTCTAACGGCACATCCCAAAGTGTTTTATCCATCCTCCAACCACAGCGATATGCCAAATATAACGTTTTACATTTTATCAGAACTGAAGAACTTCGCCTCATGATATTTATCCGTTTACAGTCAAGTTGAATAACGTGGAACGGCCACGGGACGATTTTGTGTTCTCATGTTACAGTTACAGTTCATATCTCTAATAACCACTGACTGACAGCTACAAACCTCCGACACTGGAGACTCCTTCCAAAACGCTAAATTACGTCCATTAAAAAAAAATAAAAACAACTGCGTTGCACGAGATCTTGTGTAAGTTCTTGCTATAGAATTCGGGATCCTTGCGGTGTACTAAAGCGCAGGCATAAAACTGCTAACTACTAAAGCTAACGTGTTCAGCTTCGCTAAGCGCCATGTGACTTTGCTTTGCTTTGTTTTGCTTCTTCTCCAGCTGTACAATTTCTTTGGCTACCTTATGGATCACTTCACTCCTGCAAGCAACGAAAGTAGGAGTTCAATCGCCTCAGATTATTCATAAAGACTTGCATGTGTAGTAATTGTCCCGAGTCATGTGAGTAACAAGCGCTTCTCACTTCCCTTGGCCAATCTGGATCTCAGGGAAGATGATCTCCCACATATTTCGGGAGCCGGAGGTGTTCCTGGACACAGAATGGGAGCGGTACTTCTGCTACAAGGATATCGTGGTGCCGGATGTTTACACCGGGCCTCACCTCATGTTTCCTCTCAGTGTCAGCAACGTCACTGATCTAGTGGAGGCCTTCAAACAAAAACAAGTAGGTCCTGCCATTGTGAGAAATACGGCGTCGTTGAATGTCTGTAGGTACCCATCTGTGAAAGGGAAATCCTTTGTTCTGGGGTTTTACACCGAGTTTTCCCCCAGAGGAGCAAGAAGAACTAAAGAACTCTCTCAAAGGTTCTCTGTATAATTGAGTGATCGTGCTCCTGAAAGGATTCCCCTTCAAAAACAGATCCGAACGAGAACTTTAAGTGATTTTTTTCAAAGCTTTCTTTTTAGCATTAAACAACGGGAAGCTGTAAATTTAACTTCCTGCCCGTTTTCTTGGACGTGTGTGTTGTTCCCAGTAGCAGCTCCATGCTCGATATGTCCTCCAGCTCCTCGGGGAAACCTGGAGATTGCTCCGGGTTCTGCCAAACATCAACATGGTGTCCACACGCCACAGCAAGGAGATCACCATCTGTGGTAAGTCAGGGACACGTATGGATGTGGTAATCATCCCACAGAGTACATCAATGTGTGAAAGAAGATCATGAGGAATTCCCACAGCTGCGGTCTTGGATGTTTTTTCCTCACAGGAGACTTGCACGGACAACTCGAAGATCTCCTCCTGGTGTTCTACAAGGTCAGCATGTCAGCGCTGTGATAGTCATCGAAACGGCATCGTGGCGTTCGTACGATTGGAGTCCGAAGTCATTTTTCACTCATCTTCTCCCTAGAACGGCTTGCCGTCAGTGGAGACGCCGTACGTCTTCAATGGAGACTTTGTGGATCGAGGGAAAGACTCCATCGAGATCCTGCTGATCCTGTTTGCCTTCCAGCTGGTGTATCCCAACGACGTCCACCTCAACAGAGGAAACCACGAAGACCACATTGTGAACCTGAGGTACCTGGGGCTTCAAGTGGGTGTCCGCGAGTAGCTGTAGTCCATGGTTTCCAAAGCTAACTTGCTAAACACATATAAAATAATAATCAGTTGTCTGGTTTGCTTCTTACGTGCTCTGCTACGTCCTAGCGCTGTTGCCAGATTAGCAAAGCGACCCCAGAGGCACCAGTGATTTCTGGTACTTCCTTCCAAGCTTTATTTTTCTTCATCATGTTTCTATACGTTTAACGACGTCATATATCAGAATAAGCTCAAACAATTACAGCGGAACCTCGGGTCGCGAACGCGTCGGATGGCGAACAAATCGATGTACGAACTAAATTCCTGAACACATTGTGTTCTGAACGAGGAACAAATCCTCGCCTGACGTACAGACAGCCGACCCACGCGTCACACCACAAACATTCAGTTCCGCTCAAACACTCGTGGTGTGAACGTGTTC
>JAQLOM010000011.1:18754054-18767529 GCA_030068315.1 Chrysichthys thysi | reverse complement strand
CCGAATACAAATATTTTTCCAAGTATTCGTCCGAAATTCGTATTCGTAAAAACCACACTATTTGTGCCTTTCCGAATGCCGTATTCGGGTTCGGCTCCACCCCTAATATATACATGTATAAAAACACCTTTTACGTTTCTAGGGTTAACTTCAAAAATATGATTGGAAGAATTTTATGCTGCGTTCACATTTCGTGTCCCTGGCTATTCGCGGATTTTTATTTAGATTACACAGATATTATATAAATTTTTTGCAGATTTCCCCGGTGTTATAAAATATAAACATGAATTAAAATGGAATAAAATATGAATAATATATAAAATACATTTCAGTGTAGATCATAATTACCCAAGAGACAATGAAAATGTAACGTTTTAAAAAATAAACACGGTGTGTATGTGTGGATACTGGGAGAAAAAGAAAGAAGAAAAAAAAAAAAAAAAAAAAAAAAAAAAAAAAAAAAGGAGTCTGGCCAATCAGAATGCCCTATTCATTTAACCTTGGTTGTGATTGGCTGCTGGCTACAACATACAGTTGGGGAGAAGAAACCAGCATTCGCTGACATCCCTCCATATTGGCTTTCCAGGCCGTCATTCCGCCTACATGCCTGCTGGTTCCTGTAAACCCTGTCCACACGCATACTCTAGTTTATTCTCTAGTCAAACAATTGGTACCAGGACTACTAATTACATTTTACTCATCCCTGAGATTGAGTCAAATTTATTTGCCTATAAAAAAATTTTTTTAAAAGTGCCGACATTTGGGATCGCCGCTTGTGATGCCTAAGGAGCATCCAGTTTGCTTGAATGTCACAAGAAATCACCAACATACCAGTAAGAATCAATACGTTCGACTGCGCACTTGAAAAAATTAGCCGCCGTTTCCTGTGCAGAAAACGACGCCACTTTCAAGCAAGTCAACGCTTCACCGAGCACGGGACCTCCTGTCTGGTGAACACGTTCGTCCTTGGATCTTCAGGAGGAGAAACTAAAACAAGGGGGTGCGATTTTAGAAATGATAAGCACCCACGGATTCACTGTTCTGACCGTGGTGAAGGAGGCGGGTCTAACTTCTCATCAAAGCCTAAACAGGCCATTAAAACCATACGGTTCACACTGAACCCCGGACTTGGATCTTTCTTGCGTCTCGTCGCGTCTCGTTTCAGATGTGTACGAACAAGTGCGTTCACGAGTTTAGGCCGCGCTTCGGTGAGGAACCACCGCAGCGGTTTACGATTCACGGTTTAATCATTAAAAAGGCGGGGTGAAAGGCTGCAGGCCTTTACCTTTAGCTCAATCTGTTTCTATGACGACTGAACCTTTGCCCCCCCGCCTTCCTACGTGCGTCCTTTCAGGACCTGGTGCAAGAAAACGTTCGCAAAGAATCTTTATATAAAAATACATGTTCAAAACATGCCCTGCATAGAGTACTCGAGACACCTGACTTACAGGTTCGTTACAACTTCAGGTCCTCTTGGACGCCCGGAGCGGAGTCCTTGTGCCACGTGATCAGACGGGTGCGCGCCTGCCTCACGGCTCGATCAATATTTGTCAGCGGTGATAAGAAGTCGAGCGCTAGGCATGGGTGATAATGACAACGCTGCGGGTCACGGAGGCTCCTTGCTTGCCAGCTGTGTGTGTGTGTGTGTAAGTGCAAATGGGATGAAATGGGCCACACTCAGTCTTTGTCTGGCAGGTCGCCCGGAGCAGACGACAGCAGCTCAGTCCCTGCATCGCCGTTCCACTCGTTCAGTCTCTAAACCAGGGGGTTTTTGGCCGTTTTTTTGGGGAGAGGAATCCTGGAGGACGCAAGATGGCTGCGTAAACCAGGACCGTGTGAAAAGTCAACTTTATTATCGCTCTGCATACCGAACAGTTAAATAAATCCACTGCATTAAAACACAAGGACCCGAGTAAAGGATCTTAATACTCTGCCTGGCGTATTAAGTGATCGATAACCTAACCGAGACGTGAATTAACGCCAGGATCCTGCTGTGGTTCAACATCCCAGTAAAGCACTTCAACAGACTGGATAGAAATGTATGAAATGGCTGCTGTTCAACTTTTTAAGCTTCTGTAGCAGATCCTCTGTTGTGGCATAACAACAACAACAACAACAACAACAATAATAATAATAATAATAATGCAGAATCAAGAATTTAAGGTGAATCATCAAACCAGAGACTAATCCAGAACGTTTTCAGGCTTTCACAATGCTTTGGGTTTTTTTTTTTTAATCCTCCCTGGTCTGATTAGTGAAATACCACCACCACCTCAGCTTGCTCAAAAAAAAAAAAAAAAGGGGGGGGGGGTCACCTGGACAGATATGTATCATCTCCCAGTTTCGATTCGGTCACAAAATTAATCATCTGCTCAGACTTTGTGTTTCTTAATATAACAGCATGACGACTACTTCTCCAACACGCATTACGTCTGAAGCCCTATTCGGACGGGACTGGTTGTTCCCCCGAGGATGTGCGGTGATGCCATTTTTAAACCACGGTATCTCCGGGATGTATGAACGTCCTGCCTGACAGGGTCAGCTCGGTCATTTGTTAACAGATTAGAAGTTCGGAAAGCCTACACGGTCTTTCTCCTTCCTGGTAACGAGCGGTAGAAATACCCCTAGGTAACACCTGAACGATCAAACGATATTCCATCTTGTCCGGAGAGAGTTTTTTGGCTTTTTTGGAGGGGTACGAAGACAATCCAGGAGGTGATCAGGCGTTTGTCTTGTTCAAGTATTCAACACAGAACAACATACACACAGCGGCGTTTCAGTAGGTCTCTGGTACGCTCCTAGCAGTCATGTGACCTCTAACGAGTGGTCCAGGTGGGGAAAACAAACAAAAAACAACAGTAATGTGTGCTAAAATCAGATGTGTGTAGTACTCTTAGACAACCTGGTGGAGCGATACGTCCAGCAAGTGCATCCCGTGTGAACAGCGCTTTATTAACACAGCCACAAACTAACTGTTATAAGGTAACTGTTGTCGACATCCGGTCGCGTAAAACTCCTTAGCTAAACCTTTCGCTAGCAGTGTACCATCTTTAACAATGTATGATGCATTGATTTAGCTCAGATTTTTATTTTAAAAAATAAAGGTTGCCATAGAAACACTCTAGCGTGTAGAGAAGATAAAGTGCAATGTTTTAATGCTGAGAAAGTTACAATCAATACAGTGCTGACAGTTCATCCCCCAATCACACACACACACACACACACAGAGCGGGAACACGGGGCAGCCGAGCGGTCAGAGTGACGTGTTAGGGGTTCTTACCGTGATGACGGCCTTGCTGAGGCACAGCGAGCCCCTGCAGCCGTACTCCCTCTCGTCCTGAGACTTATAGTAACTCAGCGTGTTGTTCTTAAGGACGACCCAGCGATCCTGCCAGCCGTGGATGTAGTTCGTCCACTGTGGAGGCAGGTAGAGAGGACAGAGTCAGGCTCAAAGCGACATCTTCATGGGCACGTTTCTGACATTTTATTTATTTTAAACAACCAGGTAACATCGCGGAGCGATACGGATCAGCTGTACAAACTGCAAAACGAAAGCGCTCGTGTCCGATCGGCCAAGAGGTCAAAGGTCACGGCTGGCTCCGTGGGATTTTTCTTCTCCCACAGCATAGCTGAGCTTTTTTTTTTTTTTTTTTAAACCCCCTGCCCAGTTCTATTTTAGGGAGTTTTAAAATTATGTGGGGTTTTTTTTTTAACTCTCTTTTTGTTTTGTTTTTTTAAAAGCACTACTACTCTGCAAGGAACGTACTTCGTCATGGAAAGTGGCTCCTCTATAAATCCGTTTAGATCTGATCCAGAATAAGGTCACACGTCCCACGATACTGAAATGTACCCAAAGACTTTTAATTCTCATTTCTGTTGCTTTTACACCACACGTCACGTCACGTTTATAAACAGTGCTGCATTCTCCTCAGATATGCAAACAGATATGATTTGGACAAAGCTTTTGTGTTTGTTACAAATGTCCCAAAGAGAACACACACCAATATCCAAGCATACATTTATAACGTGTAAATGAACACACATATTACACTATATTATAACATACATAACACTCTTAGTGTCACGGCATGTTTAAGAGAGGATGTAGACGTGTCACAAACATAATGCTGGCACTGGCTTTAGTATTATAATGTTATGAATATTATGATTAAACTGTGCAATAAAACACTGAAAATATGTGAATTGAAACAGTTAACATCTCGCTGGATGCTAATTGTTTTTAGCAGTGAAGGCAAGACTTAAAAAATTAGAGGAGACCTGTCCTAAATTGGTCTGATCATTTTAAATAAGATCAGATTGCTACAGGACAGTGCTGTTAAACGCTCAGGTCTGATTGGTCAGAAGGCGCTTTCCCCAAACGGCAGCTCTGAGAGGAGATCCACTTTCCTCTAAGGAGACGTTTATTTCACATTGACGGAAGGAATCTCCAATGCCAGGGCTTAGTAAGAGCTGGAACTTTATATTTTGTGCCACAGAAGTCTATGTATATATAAAAATAAAAATCTCCACCTCTAACGAGCAGCCTGTGGCGACGGTGGCAAGGAAAAAACCCTGAGACGACAAGAGGAAGAACCTTGAGAGGAACCAGACTCTAAAGGGAACCCATCCTCATTTGGGTGACACCAAATAGTGCCATTATAACAACCCACATCTACATCCATGTGTTATGGTCGAAAGGTTCATACAAACATACACACACACACACACTCAATCACACTCATTCAAAACACACACAAAAACGCATTCACAAATACACACACACACACTATAAATATATATATAATTAATTAATCGATTAATTAATTAAATCAGATCTAGAAAAACTTGGTCCAAAACACGAGGCTTAGTTTTATTTGAGCGCGCATTAAAAAAAATTTAAAATTAAAATAAAAAAACACTCGAGCCCCACGTTAATCAACAGAGCGTGACGTCATCATCAGGCGCCGTTAAATGCGTTAATAGCATTAATGACGTTCCAGGCACAGGTTAGCCTTTAGCTTAGCCACATCCCCATGACCTCTAGTAACCCCGACATCACGATTTATCCTACATTTTGCCCCCACCCCCACCCCCCGCGTCCTTTTCTGAGGCGAATAAATAACCGACAAACCCCAAAATCATTAGCATTCGAGCTAATCAGCGTCACCAAGACCCATTGCATTGGTCAATATCACTCTATTAACATCACCCTATAACACTGACTGTGCAAACACACGAGTATGTTTTATTCCCAAGTTACATTTCCATCAACATTGTTATGTTTGGTTTGGGTTTTTTTTGTTGTTGTTGTTTTAAACTTAGCTAGCCAGGCTGTCAAATTATCGACGCTTTGCTTTGTTGTGTGTGTGTGTGTGTGTGTGAGAGAGAGAGCTTGTATTTGGGCTATGTCTAAACCCGCACACTACGTTAGTACGTAAGTAGTGCCCCTAAATAGTACACGAACTCTAATGCCTGACACAGCTGGCTAAACGGGCTAGTAAACAATTCCCGGGGTATATCGGGGTGTTTTATCGGCAGCACAGCAATTAATATATTGGGAAACAGTCACACAGTAAATGTGGGGCGCAAATAAGTGAAGCGATTTCTCACAATGTCGTACTACAGGATTTAGTTCACTAGGATGAGATTTGAGACGCGGCTCCAGCCTGGTTGTAAACATACACACGCGCGTGCGCGCGCGCCGCGTTTGTTGTTTTATTTCCAGATTGTTCTCCCCCTTTTGAATTTACCTTGCTGAGCACGCCGCTGAATTCCGCCACCCCGCCGCCGTGAGGCCCGGGGTCCGTCTCCAGATCCTCCTCGGAGCCCGAGGAGTTCCAGCTCTGGTTGTCCGACATCTGCTTGCCGTTGGAAAGCGGACTGGAGCTCATTCGGACCGCGGAGAGATCACCCGAGAAGAGCCGACAGGGGTTCGGGGGCCGCGCGCGTGCGAGTTTGATGAGCGGTGTGTTCGCCCGTGGGTCTCCTTCGCATCGAAAATCCAACTGGAGCCCAAACGTGTTGATGTCATGAGCGTGTAGCGGGCTGCCTGGCGAGCTGTGCGGGTGTCGGAGTGAATCTGCGGCGTCAGTGCGGCTCATTTACCACCAGCTGAAAAGCAGGAAGCTTTAGAGGAGAGCCCGACGACAAGCCCCGCCCACTTAAAAATAAATAAATAACTAACCACCGACGCCTCCTTTCTCAGGGTTGAGTTCGTCTCGTGCGATTAGCGAGATTAGCTTGCTGTTTAGATTTCTTTTAGAAAGAAAAATAACCACCAAAAAGCCCCCTAACAACACCTTTTCCCCGGACACTCTCTCATTTACTGATTATTCACACGTCCGCTACTAACCCGAGCATGAAAAACGCACACAAATAGCAAACGAGACTGTTTCCCCGAGTCCGTGTGCAAAGCGTTTGTTTTGAAAGGAGCACAGAGCGGGACAGACGCCGCCATCTTGGGTGTGACGTAGTTCAGATTGGAGGGGCGCGTGCCTCAAGGAGCGAAGCTCATGATGGAGAAACCATTAGAAATAATAATGATTTTAAAAAAAAAAAACATTAAATTGCTAAGAAATTGCATAGGAATAGAACAGAATACCATATCATATGTCGTGTAATGACACGCCAAGGGCAACACATGTACTGAAGAGACAGAACATTGTGTGTTTTATTTGTAAACAAGTGGGAACATTAAAAAAAAAAAAGCAATAAGCAAGGTCATTACGTGAGTGCGGTTCTCCATGTTACACTAATCAGTATTCGGTTTTACTTACACCGTGTGTGGTTTTTGGTTTTATTGTGATATTTTGCCCAGCGGTTTGAAAATACTATTATTTTATGGAGTTATTCATTAGGGAGGGAGATCAGCAAAACTTCAGAGTCAGAGCTTAGCATTGAGGCCTGTACATGCAAACTCCACACAGAAAGGCACCCAGCAATACTCCAGGGATCGAACCCAGGACCTTCTTGCTGTGAGGCAACAGTGCTAACCACCACAACACACCATGCCACCCACTTGTAGAACACCCGGTTACAAATTTAGTCTCTGATTTGTGCTTAGAATAACTTCTACTCTATTGGGAAGGCTTTCCCCTAGATGTTGGAGCGTGGCTGTGGGAATTTTGGTCATTCACCCGCAAAAGCGTTAGTGAAATCAGGCACTGCTGTTGGGCGAAGAGGCCTGCAGTCAGTGTTCAGTGGGGTTGAGGTCAGGGTTCTGTGAAGGACGTTTAAGATTTAGGACATGATGTAGCTTCAGGAAGCTTGCTGTGTGCACAGGAGTATTGTCATACTCTGGAACCGATTTGAGCCTCTTAGGCACAGTGATGGTTAATTGTAATACTACAGTATACAAAGACATTTTATCAGGTTGTGTGCTTCCAATTATGTGATTAGAGTTTGGGAAAGCAACACATTTGGGTGTGATGGTACGGCAGTAAACATATGTTTAGCCATATAGGGTAATATAACCACACAGACATTAACCCAAGCTTAAGGAATGACTAGGGAATGTCTACACCAATTTATGGTTTAATATAAAAATATATCAGTATACAAACTATTTAACGTGACGTTTTAGGTATTATAATATTTAGATTGGTACGGCTATTTAATTTTAATAAATGTGCTTTTAACGTGACAAAATATTTCCAATTTTGTATGACTGTAAAACTTTGATGGCTTAAATGGCTTGGGTTTAATTTTTTTTAGAAAGTTCAGGAATAAAAAGCTATGTTGGCTGCGTAAATAAATATGAAGCTATACAATTGGTAAATATAAGTCTAACATAAGTCTATATAAATATTGAACAGCTGGATTGCAGTCATAAGACAATGCGCCACAATCATTTTGGGGTTTGTGTAAACATTTACAATGTACCACTGGGAAATATACTACACTGTATATACCAGAACCCTAGGTACGTACGTATGTCTATGTACACTTATTAGAAAACATTACTTATTACGAATGTTACCCGTAAATAAATCCCGTTTTGAGCTTCTTATTGAAATACATTCTTTTCACTCAGTTGAACATGATGTTCTAACTAATCCGAAAATAATGTTCTCAATGTACGGTTACTACATCACCATAACACAACAAAAGGCTGCCAAACAATACGCTTGTTTTTTAAATCTGGTTACAAGATACACGTCTTAAGGTCTGTCAACAATTCAATCAAACTCAAAGAAAGAACTTCTCAGATATAATTCTATCTGCTCTCAACATGCAAAAATATAGGCCATGTTCAGGCTGAAGGTAAACAAAGAGATGATCTGCTGTAACTCCCTGGTGGGGTTGGGGTTATAAATCTTGCAGCTCGCCTCATGTCAGATATCATCGACAAGTCAAGGTAAATGCTCTGCTTTTGGAAATCCAGCTTCAAATTAAAAAACAAAAATTAAATCCATTTTAAGCTGTCACTCTAATCTGCTATTCCAGGTTGTAGCAACATACACCTGGCATTAAAGGAAACATATTTTTGTTTCTTAACACCACAAAACCACCCTGATGTTTTATTTTGTATTTTTTTTTTATTATCACAGATGCCATCAAACACAAAGAAAAACATGTGTTACAGCAAAAAAAAAAGCAGCCTGAAATGTCTTTCTGTTCCTGTGCCATCACTGTACACCAGACACCAGTGGTCGGGAAAAAACCTGGAAAATGAATGAATGAATGAACAAATAATACAGGATAAACAAGGGCCTGGGTTATTGGCAGGATGCACGGATGGATAGGTAGATTAATAAACGTGCATGATCAGACGTGATCAAAAGGACGAAAGATGGACAGACCCAAGGATAAATGAATGACTGCTTGAACAAATGGATGGATAGATAGGTAGACATTGATCTATAGGTGAAAAGATGTATAAATAAGTCAGTGGTTTAATGGATATAAGATGGATGAACAGATAAATGATTTGTTCTCAGGCTGGATGGATGAGAGATTGGACGAATAAATGGCAGGATAATACCAATAATGACTGAACAGATGGACAGACCAAAGGACAGATAGATAAATGTGTTGGACAAAGGGTATGTATGCATGTCGGTTGACAGGTTAGAATAAATCAAATGTTGCTGAAAACCCACTCAGTTCACTTTAAATGACCTCAAACTGCGAATTATTAACCAAATCATGTCTCCCATGAGGGGACCATTTCCATTCCAGTGTGGTTCAAATTTGACCAGTTAGGTGGTAAATCTGTCGGTGCTGCGCACAAAGCTATGTAGGTCAGTAACAAATTCACCGCTAACACAAATTATCCTCAAAGCATTTAACAGAACAGTGAAATTTGCCCAACTGAGGTGTTTGATCTCATGTGTTCACATTTACACACAACGTTTAAAAAAAGGTGTTTTTCCAAACACAACCCCAACATAATATTCTACCAATGCACTTTCCCAGTGCAGCTAAGCTGTGTTTTGCAAACTAGCTTCTGTTGTCACACACAACCATGGTTAAGTTCAGGCTCAGGAAGACCTCATTTGTGGCTAGCAGATATGACGTTTCATTTAGCGTGTCAGGCGCTTGAATTAGTCAGGAGCATAGCAACCGTCTTGACAACACACAGTAGGATAACACAAACACACGCGCTCGAGCGTGAGTCAACCCTTGAGCGTTATTCAAGAACTCTGGGTCGACTGTATTTGTAGGTTTGTACTTGAGTTTGCCAAACCACGCAGGGTAAATCCTCCACACGTCATTTGTTTTAGATCCGTCTCTATAACACCTCGAAGATCCTGTGGACGTTCAGTGTTTTCACATCTATGATTTGGTCCTCATGCATGCTCTCTCTCTCTCTCTCTCTCTCTCTCTCTGGTGTGTCTTATATCCTGTTTCTGGTAAGTCTCACTCTCTGGCCCATCTGTGTCTCCAATCCCCTCATCTCTCTCTCTCTTTCGTTCTCTCTCATTTTCAGCCACGTGTACATGGTTTATCACTCAAAACTCACACTATTAGACCCAGTCACGCAGCTAATTCTGACACACACATAACTAGTGACGGGACATAACTTAGCCTTTAGGACAAAGTTTTGTACATTGCTAACGTAGCACAAATTACATACAACGTAGCACAGATTAAACAAGATTAAGTCAAGGACCAATCAAGTAATGAGCCATGTATTATATTGCATAGTGCATTATCAGGGGCGGAACAGTGGTATGGTGTGGTATTTAGCACTGTCGCCTCACAGCAAGAGAGTTCTGGGTTCAGTCCCCGGGGTCGACCTGGGTACCTTTCTGTGTGGAGTTTGCATGTTCTCCCCGTGTCTATGTGGTTTCCTCCGGGTACTCTGGTTCCCTCCCACAGTCCAAGGACATACACAGAGGCTAACTGGCTACTCTAAATTGCCGTAGGTGTGAATGTGAGTGTCAATGGTTGTCTGTCTCTATGTGGCACCCTGCGGTGGATTGGTGACCTGCCCAAGGTGTAACCCGCCTCTCGCCCGAAGTCAGTTGGGATTGGGTTCGGATCCCCCCCCCCGTGACCGTGAACAGGATTAAGCAGCAGAAGACTCCTGGGTTGATTTATTGGCATTTATCTGAAATATAGGGGGGGAAAAATACATAAATAAATAAAATTGCATTTGCATAAGGATTCACCCCATTGCTCTAAAACTGTTGCGGACCGGACCAGGAAGCGACGTAGTTATGGTGTTGTTGAATGTTTAGTTTGCTAATAAAGGTTGAATGGAAGAATACCTTGCAATTCGATTGAGGTCCTCAAGGCATTTTCCGTTTAAAGCACAGATTCTGAATTCATTTGGTGGACTGGATTAAAATGTTTACCTGACCCCATGTTGAAGGGTTGACACCCCAGGTTACTAATTTTCTCATAATTTCTGGAGATGTTGTAGATTAATCAGTGAGTGGTCTAATACTGGTGAAACAGCACAGACAGGAAATGAACATTGATTAAATGAAACTTTTGTTAAAAAAAATATACATATATGTATAGAGTTTTCCCATGATGCCTTCTTTGTTTCAGCCATTGATAGATAGATAGATAGATAGATAGATAGATAGATAGATAGATAGATAGATAGATAGATAGATAGATAGATAGAAATTTAAGCTTAAGTTTAGCATCATAAATGCTACCAAGTCATATCGCACAGTCAAACAGGGTCATGGTTTATGTTTATATGCTTTCTATTAGTGTCTGACCAGCTCACATAATCGTTATATAATGGTATAATGGTGATTTATTCTGATAATAATATAGAACCTTTACTTTGACCGGTATAATTATTAAGTTCTATTCTAAATAGAGACTTCTAGTTTTCTTTAGATTCATATTGATTCATTCTCAATGTACAAATCCTATTTCTGTTCTAATGGCATGTCCCTGACTTGAGAGTGTGTTGTGCAACACATGCACTTCCCACTTCACTAAACACAACAGCATTTGTAATACTTTCATTTATGGCAAAATGAGTGCTTTTAGGGAGCTTGTGCTTCCTCTTTCTCTCCTTCCACTACTCCTTGGCTGTGTCATCTCCTGCCTCTAAACCCTTATACGCCGTATCTTGTGGCCGTGTCATGGGTTTGGCCTTCAGGACATCCTCTGTGTCGTCACATATCAATGAAAGAGACCACAAGACCTCCATTAGCCCAGAGGACCGACTCCTTTTCTGCTAATGCTCCAGATTAGAGAAATCCTGCCTTTTAAAGCTAATGCTTTGGCATTCGAGTCAGCATGTTTCTCATGCCTGGTTAATGTCTGAGGGTTTGCTACCACACGTATAAACACTTACGGATATAAGAGTGCAGAGGATAACAGTAATAATCCTAGTGAAAATAACAATGTACTCTATATTCACCTAATTTACTGGTTATTCATTCCCACCATGCAGCCTAGTGTTAGTATTTCACACCAAATCTTGCTAGCTAGCTTGGTTTTCATAACACAGGTTAGCATAACAGGCTTAGCCTAATGTTCACCCACATAATGGCTTTAGTAACAAAACCATGATCATGGGAGTTTGTTTGCTAGTGAGATTACCTTACTTTACTATGTTAAAATATGCAGTATAATAGTTGGACTAACGTTATTCTGTCTACCCGGCTAGCTCTTGGGTTTAGTTATATGCTTAACCTAGCACTACCTACCCTGTATGTCAAATGTGTTAGTTAAACTACGAATTTAGCTGTATTAGGAGCTCTAGTTGCTAAATAAGGATTTAATTCTGTTTCCTCGTGTGGGGTTTAAGGACAAAAATTAGCTGAACTGTACTGTGTTGGGATTTTTACCAACCTCAGGTGCAAATAGACTCTGAAATAATAATATCGGGATAATATAGTGCATATAGTGTGCATACTTCAAATCGGGTGTAAACAAAAAACTTGTACTGAACATAAAGTGTGTTTTAAGGGCGATTCGTTCTGGGAGTTTATCTTTAACAGATTGTGTTTGTATTATTTTTTCAAGCCGGCTTACTATCTGGGCTCCTTGTACATTCGAGCATTTCGAGGGTTTGTTCTTAGCCTCCATGCTGAATAATCAATATGGATATACATTAAGCGAACAGGGAGTCATTGTTCTGATGGCTGTGTGTGCAACTTCTGTAGCTGAGAGATGAGTGGAACCATTGTGTTCTTCAGTGCAACGTGTTCAAGAGTATCACTACGATCAAGGTGACAAAACCAGAGGATGAATTCAGGTTTCGCGTTGATGAGAACATGAAGTCACATTTTTGACACCGCATCAGGGCACTTGTGGGTAAGTACTACAATTCCTCAGGCCAAAATTTGCACTTTAAAAAACTTCACAGGAAAGGGTGTACTGTATTATGCCTGGATAGAAACCCTTATTCCTAAAATCTAGCTCATTCTGGTATCTTTGAGGCATCCTTCCATGAGGTTTCAGCACTTATACTGGCCATATACTGTAGAAACGAACAATAATGATTCTGCTGGAGGTTTCTGCAGAACAGATGATTCACTGATAATTTAGTGTATGTATTGTGGATAATACGCTGACTGAACACTTTTCCAGAACATTTCATTTCATAGATTATTACACATGGACTTTGAAACACTCAAAGGACATTCAGAAGTATCAGAGTTTCCACATATCCTGGGAAAAATTTAGAGGACTTCTAGAAGAACCAGAACCCCCAAACATCCTGAAAGATCAAACACTAACAGTTCAAAAGCTCTCCAGGAGAACCAGTGCTCTTGAATATCCAAGGAATAAAATCCTAAAAATCAAAAGAACTTCTAGAAGAACCGGTGTCTGCAATATATATATATATATATATATACACAAACACACACACAGGTAGTCCTCAAGTTACGATGGAGATGCGTTCTGCCACACCCATTATAAGTCAAAAATATCGTATGTCGAACCAATGTGTTGAACCACTTAGCGTAGCTTAGGTATCTCAGCCTAGCTTAGCCTAGCTTAGGTATCTCATCCTAGCTTAGCCTAGTTTAGGTATCTCAGCCTAGCTTAGC
>JAQLOM010000011.1:18624494-18635660 GCA_030068315.1 Chrysichthys thysi | reverse complement strand
TGTTTGTGTGTGTGTGTGTGTGTGTGTGTGTGTGTGTGTGTGTGTGTGTGTGTGTGTGTGTGTGTGTGTGTGTGTTCCAGGTGACAGAACTGGAGTGTGTCAGTGGACAAACGACAGGAATCAAAAACCAGAAAACGGAACTGAACCAGACGATAGAGGAGCTGGAGGCAGCGCTGAAGGCCAAGGAGGAGGTGCGATGGAGTCTCCTGCATCTTTAGTGCTTTCGATGTTTGGACTGTGTACAGTGCGTTCAACCACGGTGCTGTTGAATTCTCAACGGAGTCTGATTGGTCAGAGGGTCTTGATTCTTTTCTATAACAGCAGCCCTGACATTAGTGCGTCTGCGAATCGCAGACTTATAATAATAACGCGCTCGTTCTAACGCATTATCGTTTCCATAGTGACGGGTCATTTACGGGGACTTGTATGAAGGGACGCTTAGAATAAATAGATAAACAAACAAACAAATAAATAAATAAGAGTGTGTGATCGTTGATATGGTGAAGTTTTCTGTAAGGAGACTTTTATTTTAAATTTACAGTATAAAAGTCTCCCGTCTCCAAAGGTAAATCTGTATAACTTGAAGTTTTCCGAGACGGGTGTGTTTTGGGGGGTTTCCCCCCCCCCCAGACAGAAGATTTGACTCTTTGTGAGAAGGTGTATTTTTTTTCTCGTCTTATTAAATTCAAGGAAAAACAAATTCAGACTGCTGAGGAAACGACTGTTTATCATCACTTAGTTAAAATGGAAACGATTACCGATAAGGCGCTAAGTTGTTTGCGGACGCTCCACAACGCGTAAATATTATTGGAAATGGATTAAAGGTGCAGCGCGACATCCATTTTATCCATTTAGAGTTACATAATGAACAAAAATATTGCTGTATTATATTGAGTTTGCGTAGCACATGAGTGGAATTTGATTGGATTTGATTTCAGTTGCACTACATACAGAACAACTTTTAGAGGACATGCAGTACCAACGGACCAATCAGAGTCAAGCGTTCAACACCGCCATGGTAATATATATATGTATATGGTATATACGGTAGCATCTTGTGCTCTCATGGTTCCAGGAGCTGGAACAACTAAAAGCAGAAGTTGAGAAAGCCAACGAGTTGCAGTCGCAGAAAGACACGGTCACGCAGAAACTCCAGGTTTGTTAAATTTGGGACTTTTTCAATGCTAAAATGTAAACATTAGAGTAACGCTGTACATATCTCAGCTTAGTGCTCTCCTCCAAGCATGTTCAGCTGCCCTGCGACTCTGCATGGATTATTAGAAATACAGTGGAACCTCTGGTTCCGAGACTCTGTTCGTGACCCGATTTGTTTGTGACCCGAATCAGTGTTTCCCATTGAAATGAATGTAAATACAAGGAATGTGTTTCAGCCTCAAAACACGTTTTTAAAGTGTATTATGGGTTTATGTGTGGCAATAAAACATAGAATAACATTAAAATCACCTTAATTGTAGAAAAACTTTGGCGAAATTTTTGGTCGGGAACCGATCTGTTCGTCTTCGGAGGCGTTCGTGACCAGAGGTTCCATTGTATAAGGATTTGTCTAGTGTTAACTAAACACACCTCATGTCCTCTGTGTGTGTGTGTGTCTTTAGGAAACAGAGACGCGGACGGCGGAACTGGAAGCTCAGCTAGCCGAGCTGGAGCAGCGCGCCGAAAGCAGTCACACCGAACAGGAAACTTTTCGCAAAAATCTGCGCTCGCTTCTCGAGCTGCTCGACGGCAAGATCTTCGAGCTGACAGAGCTGAGAGACAGCCTGGCCAAACTGATCGACGGAGGAAGCAGCTAGAGAATTCAGGAGCACACTGCCCCCTGGTGGAGAAAACACACACATATATAAACACACACACACACACACATTCATGCCAGCACAGGAAACTTCATTAAGCGTGCATGCAAACAGACGGATTAAAAATATCCATGTTCTCACACAGGTGCACTTCCACAAACTGGTGCCTGCACACACACACACACACACACACACATTACAGGTTATGGGCGTAACTGGGATTTCAGCCTGCCTTTTTTGGAATTACTGATTGTTTTTTTTTTATGAACTTTACACATAAAAAAAGGGCATCTCTGATTTATTATTATTTATTTATTTCTTGGTAACACTGCATCTGGGAGCCTTTCATACGGAGACGGCTGCCGGGGTGTCTCCGCGTTAAAGTCAAGGTGTATGGAGTGTTCATTATCATTTATTTATTTATTTGTTTGTTTGTTTTCAAATATACCTTACTGGTCGTCTGTATCGCATGCCAGTTTCACGTTTTATGCTTTTACGCAGCCAGTGGCATCACCAGAGCCGTTCGTTAAAAAGACGCGTCGGAGAATGAGGAGCGTGGGAGCTCAAAAACGAAACAAACAAACAAACAAACAACAGAAGTTCAGTATGTTACAACATGAAACAAATACAGCTCCCATGTTTGTCTGTTATTGTATATGGTATGGAAGCTTACACGTGTGACCAAGGGAATGACCAGGGAGCGGAGGGGAGGGGAGGTATGGAAAAGTTATACTTATGAAATAGGAACTTTGATTTAAAAGTGAGAAAGTGTCCACACCTGGATTCAAGGTTCAAGAGTCTTTATTTGTCACATGCATACTTGTACAAGTTCCCCACACGGCGAAATGTACCCTGAACCGCTCGCTATAGACTCTGCGCAAGATACCGGAAAGAATAATAATGCTCCTAATAATAATCAGGAGAAGATGAACCTAGAATAAAGACGAAGAATCAAATATTTATTTTCTTTTATTATTTTTTTAAGCTTAAAACTAGTATTTGGAAAGGCATATGATCAGTTCCACAGACTTGTCCATGGGGACACGTGAGCCAGAGAGACACGCCGCGTATATCGGCGTCCCGGGCCACGCCGGACACCACGCTGTATGATCGTGCATGAGGATCCTGAGCAGTCACGGCTTTTGCTTTAA
Source organism: Chrysichthys thysi (assembly GCA_030068315.1). Taxonomy (NCBI): domain Eukaryota; kingdom Metazoa; phylum Chordata; class Actinopteri; order Siluriformes; family Claroteidae; genus Chrysichthys; species Chrysichthys thysi. Next base: position 18,632,698 of record JAQLOM010000011.1, on the reverse strand, counting down.
CTCTAAAGTGTATTGTTGATCCACTGGGGATTTGCTGTGACGAAGATCCCTAAAGCTCCTGGAAGAGTTCCTGCTGCTTCCCTCTCACTGGATTTTTTCATTTTTATTTTTATTTTATTTTTTGTTTGTGTGTGCAGATTGTAGATCTGGGTGATGCAATCAGGACACGGACGAGTCGACGGACATTCCGGCTCGATGGTTTGTTTTTTTTTGTTTGTTTTGTTTTGGGGGTTTTTTCCCCCATTTTTTTTATTATTTTTTGTTTTAATGGATCTACCACCATCAATCAAAGGGAAGTCCAGAGGTTGGATAGTCCAGGTCCTTACTTATCTTGTCAAGTCCCTGCTTTGTGGTACCTCCAGAACCAGACGAGTCGGGACGTCGTGTCTCGACTCGGGGATTGAACTCGAACAGAGAAAACATCCTTCCAGTGTCAGAGCAATACAAAAGGAAAAAAAACCCAAACGTCTCACTTTCAGGTATTCTGCTTCCCTCTTGTTCGAATGAGACGTAACGCATAATGTGCAAACACACACACACACACACACACACACACACATGAAATGAAACACTTTGCAGTGACTATGAGATAGTCTTTCATTTCTATACATTTTTCTGATATATAAATATTAATAATTTATAGTGCACTTGTGCAATTGTGTAAACTGACCTGGGTGAACTTTATTATTATTATTATTATTATTAATATTATTATTATTAATTGATTGATTTTTCAATGATAGACTTGAATCATTTCGACCTTACGATTTGAGATTATTTTATCGCCTTCTGAAGTATATTCCTAGACGTTACAGTAATTTAAAAGAAAAAAAAAGAGCTATTATTTTTATTGACCTTTTGTGAATTTCGTTTTCCTTTTTTTATCGTGCGTGACAAAAGCATATTACGACTGTGTTTTTCATTACGTGGAAATAAAACCTGGCAATATTTTTACGCTGTTTAAATATTTCAGAGGTTAAATGATACCCCAGTCCCCTGTTCCAAGCAGGTGGATGTTCAGAGAATGTTTTCCTGTTTCTTTTCTTTTCTTTTCTTTTTTGTTTGTTGCCAATCTTGTGTTTTTCTGTATAGATGAACTTACTCCAGTTGCCTTTGGTACGAAAAATGCATCATCAGTAGCTAAAGGTATTTTGGTGGACTTTCCTTTTGCCAAAAATCTGTGAATATGTACAGTATAAGGAGCGTTTTATGGACACTGAGCGTAAAAATCACACAAAAACAAAAAACACACTTAAAGGGCTTGTATTTTATGGGAGGCTTCAACTGGGGATGTGGGTTGTTTATTATTATTATTATTATTATTATTATTGTTATTATTATTATTATTATTTTGAACTGTTGATAATGAATTATTCTTTGAAAGGGGGTTGAGTAATAATTTTAGATGTTGATTACACTATATGCTTAAACACAATTGTACCTGAGGTATTTATAGTAAAATAAAATAATTAAAAAAAAAAAAAATATATATATATATATATATATATCGCGTGTTAATAATTGAGCCACTCAGTATTCTCTCTCTCTCACACACACACACACACACACACACACACACACACACACACACACACACACACACACGTTGACAGAATTGTCACATCTATATTGAGCAAAAATTAGCAAACTAGCTAAACTTAGAAGCTACACACAGGTGCTCCGATGGCGCGACTTATGATTTTTCGAAGTCACGATGACGATTGTGATCCGCTAAAAATCGTAAAATATTTAGAAAATGCGCGTATGCATGCAGCCGACACCCGGAACTACGCGGACGACACCCGTCGTGCGCATCTCATCTCGGAACAAGTCAAAAAGTGTTGAGCTCACTGGTTACGATGACCCGACGGACGATTTTTCGAAGTTAGCGTGGCGATTGCGATACTCTAAAAAGCGTCAAATATTTAGCAAATATTTAGAAATATTCGCAGGCAGGTATCGCTAACAACATGAATGCCGAATGACGTACGATACGTTTGGACGGCGCCCGGATGTACGCGTCACTCACCTTGCGTGACGCCTCACCCTCTCGCGCAACTCACGGAGTTCCCTTGTGTGTCGGTGTACAGTCCAGTGCATTACCGCCTGTTTTTTCTCTGCTTCAAGAGCTAATTTGAATTCAAAAGCATGTCTTTTAAACACCCCAGCATGTCTCCGACAGGAAAAGACTCCTGGCTAAGCTAGGCTAAGCTACCTAACCAGTGGTTCGACGTATGATATTTTCCACTTACGATGGGGATCTCGGAACACATCTTCGTCCATCGTAACCTGAGAACTACCTGGATTCGTGTAGCGTTGAAGTCATGTTAGCAGGTTATATGTTTCGCCATCATACGCACCGAGGCTATCGGATAACGCCGTCCGTCCGTGTGATGGATTCGGAATTTAGATCTTTGCACCTCACCAATGAAAGCCTGTGAAAGGTTTCCTGATGCTAATCATACACAAGAAGACTGAATAGACCTTTTAATCAAAGATGGAAGTCTAAAACCGATCGGTGATCGGGCGTTGGGGAAAATGGTGATCAGGGATTGGTCGGAAAGAGCATTACAGTCAGACGGTGCACACTGATAGGGTTCAGTAGTCTTGCTCTGATTAGAGTTTGAGGATTTCACAAAGATGGCGGCGACTTTGTGAGCTTTGTAATTCCCAGGTTTTGGGTGAATAAGTCAGGGGGAGAGTTAAACCAATGCGGTGTCCATTACTAATGAATCTACCAACGCCCTGAAATGATCTCTAATCTCATATATACACACTTCGTCATAAATAAAGTGTAGGTGTACAGATCCTAAACCAATTCTCTGACACAGGACATGAGCGAAGCATTTTGTGAGATGTTTTTATTTCACATACGTACACACTACATTTACAGTAAGTCACTTTCGCATCTTTCGAGCCTACACAACCATTAGAGGGAAAAAAAAGGTCTAAATGGTTAATTTTTGCTAGCTGTAGATACAGGAAGTCCAGCGGCAGTTTTACCCATCACCAACATCTGGAGTAAAATTCAAAATCACTTTTCTAGCCAAGACAAGATCGTTTCATATTAAAGCTGGATAAATATGTCTAAAATAACTTGCACGTTCTAGATAGCTAGGTTCGGTTGAATTATTTTGCATGCATTTGCTCTGGCAGGAGACTCTTCTACTCGTAGAAAGCCATCTGTCCAGGAAGAAGGAAAAAAAAAGGTCAGATGTGAGACCATCCAAATGGATTTGTTTCTATTATGTGGCTTTAGGATAAAACTGAGAGGCGACAGAAATGTTTAGATGTTTCGATGGACTGGTGAATTGTCCTGCATGTGTGCTACTCACCATCTGTAGCAGAGGACGTTAAGCTTCTCGTTGCAATCTCGGTTCTCCCAAACGTACGTCTTGGTGTTGAGAGCTCCACAGCGGAAGCCTGGAGCTGGGCATGAGGACAGCGAGACCAGGTTACCCAGGGGCACCCTGCTCACACTGACCCACTGTCCGTTCACGAAGCGCACGCCGGTCCACACGCGGACTGTTTGGGTTTGCGCTATTTCTGTTCTACCCTGGATTCGTTGTCCGGGAAAGACTGGGCTAGCCAAGCCGGTGTGGTAGGTTCTGCAATAGTGAAGAGCTTGCTCCCATGTCTGATTGTCCTTCACCAAAACAAATCTCCCGGAACAATAGAAAGGTCTAGCACTTTGGCAGGAATCATCATTCCAGAAGCCGTTATAACGTACCATGCCACAGTTCTCCGTATTTGCCTGGTTGTTAGGCTCGCCAATCATCCAGTTAAAGAAACCAGTTGGTTCTCCATCAGACCACTGCCAGGTGTTTGCTAACGGTGCAGTTCTGTTCAGCCCAATCCAACCGACCGCGATCCAACCGACCGCATGGGTGAATGCACTTGTAGCGTTCAGCAGTTTCTGGTTCTCTTCTTGACTAGTCACGGTGGCCAGATCTACGTAGTTTTCCCTGCAGTACGTCTGAGCAGACGACCAGTTCATTGGGGTATTAACGTAGATATATTCTCTTATCTGACAAACTGCCGTGGGGCAAATTAGAAGGAAGACGAGAAAAGACGACTCCATCTCTGGTGATGTGTCTGAGACCTGTGAGTAATCGCTTCAATCTGTCATTTACACGTCATGCAAAACAGAAGCCCTATTTGTTTTAATATGACGTCTACCAGAACCCACCAGGAACTCTGCTTCCTGGTAATTTGTCGGTCGGTGTTTGAAGGTCGGGAGGTCAAATCCAGGCACCGCCAAGCTGCCATTGTTGGGCCCTTGAGCAAGGCGCTTAAGCTCAAAATGCTCAGTTGGATAAATGAGATAAAGATGTAAGTCGCTCTGGATAAATGATGAATGTCGTTCAAATGATGGTAATGTAATGTAACGTAATGTGTTGCTAGATCAGTTCGGGTTTAATAGGAGAATGAAATCTCTAGGATATTATTATAATTATAATAAAATTGGCAAAGCAATGGTATGTTGATACAAGCAAGAATTATTTTATTTGATTTTTTTCAACCTTTTCTCATTTTTTCTGATCTTTTTAAGATTGTTTATCAGTGTTCTTAGAGAGGTTTTCCTTAGCTCAGACCTGCTCCGGTGATTCAATTCGCTGGAGTATGACACTTTATTTAATAAAACTAAGAGCACTTGGGGTTTTTTTTTTCCTTTTTGAAGGTCACACCCGTGTCATTGAAATCTTTGCGGTCAAATTAGAAAAGAAATATGTCTCACAAATGCAAACTAGCTACGAGTCACTGAGATCTAGGACAAAGTGACCTCGACTTTCAGAATTTGTCCTTTTGAACAAATCGGCTCCAGCAAATATCACAAAGGACATCGGGTCCAGTTTTGCTTTTTCCACTTTCTAGCTTTAGACTTGTTGACGTGTATGGACTCCCGGGAGAGGCATAAAAAAAAAATCTGTAAAAGGAGAAGAAAATAAATATGGAAAAAGAAAAGTAAAATAAAATAAATAAATAAATAAATAAATAAAGCTATATCAAATAAAATAAAGTTAAAACAGAAATGAAAGAAAAGAAAATATGGAAAAAGAAAAGTAAAAAAAGTAAACAATCTTAATCATAATAATAATAATAATAATAATAATAATAATAAATAGATAGATAGATATCAATCAATAAATAAAAAACAATATGAAAATGAAATGCTTTTCTTTATTGCTTTTACTATTCCCACAATGCTTTTGCTTTTTCCGTTTTGTGTTTGTTGTTTCTTGAAGGGGCACGCTGTCAGTCAGCTGCCCTTGGGGGTGCATTTCTGCCCAGGTAGCGTAGTCAACTCCTGCACACGTGAATCCTTCTTTGGCGGGAGTGTTTTTACGATGCGGACTTGCCTGTGTGCCGTTGCGAGTGTGAACATGAACCTTTAGCATGGAGAAGATTATTTCAAAGTTGCTGACGGAATCTGCTGACAGGCTGGACTCCTTATGTCCACCAGGAGCTTCAGCAGGAAGTCCACAGTCCAGTTCATTCACCATGTCCCCAAAGGATCCCACTGATGATCGGTAGTCACATTACATTACATTACATTACAGTCATTTGGCTGACGCCCTTATCCAGAGCAACTAACATTTATCTTATTTTATACAACTGAGCAGTTGAGGGTTAAGGGCCTTGCTCAAGGGCCCAACAGTGGCAGCTTGGCGGTGCATGGATTTGAACTCCCGACCTTCTAATCAGTAATGCAGCATCTTACCCCCCTGAGATCGCCCTGCCCCTAGTTATCACTTATCGTCATGTATTCGCTGAGAGAGTCTATATATACAGTGCAGATAATCAGTCCTGATGTGAAACACCGGCATGTTCTTAAGCTTCCGCATACGTCAGGGTACAATGCATTCTGGGAAGTGTAGTTGCGGCACAAAGGCGGAAGCAAACTCGGTAGCGCTGGGCATGGTGAAGATAATCGGAAGCGGGAAAATCCCGAGAGCATGCCGTGTACGCACTACGAGATTTGACTACATGACAATAAGCGATAATTAGCAATCATCAGCAATTATTTTTTATGCATGTATTCTTTGGTTTCTTTATATTTTTTCCTTTTCTTTTTCCATATTTTTTTTCATATCCTATTGTTCTCGTTTTAACTTTTTATTTTATTTGATTATTTTGTGCATTTACTTTATTTTTTCCTTTTCTTTTTCCCATATACTTTTTTTTAACTTATTTATTTTGCTTATTTTTTTATGTATTTAGTTTTTTCCTTTTCTTTTTCCATATACTTTTTTCATTTAAACCTTTTATTTTACTTGCTCATTTTTTTATGCATTTATTATTTTTTTTAGATATATTTTTCCCTTTTCTTTTTCCAGATTTTTCTTTTCATATCCTTATATTTTCATTTTTAACTTTTTATTTAATGTGATATTTTTGTGTGTTTATTTTTACAATTTTCTTTTTCCATATTTATTTTCCTATTCTTTTACTGTGTCCACATTAAACATGAGGACATCAGTTGACATGAACCTTAGCTTTTCTAATTCCCAAAAGCCCAAACTAAAATGAAACGCTATTCATGAATCCAGGTTTAAACACGACACAAAGACATCACCCATCATTTACTACCTGTCTTTATTCATTTAAAGGGGGAGAAAATGCAATTTAATTACCAAACATTTATTAGGGAGAAAAAAAAATCATGTAAATGCAAAAAAAAAAAAAAGATTAAAAAAAATTCCTTTAACATTTACCTTACTGTTATACATTTGTTTTTAAATATTAAGCTCAATAAATACATGTATTTTAAGCAATCATGCAGCTGTACTTTTTTTTCTTGATTTCCTGTTTCATTACATTATAATACACTTGAAAAATATGCATTTTTCAGTTTCTGCTATAATATTGCACATCGTTTCTAGTGACCGCGTCAGTCACGTATAGATGATCTGGGTTTGTATTTGTTGAGGTCGAGGGATTGAAACCGTAGTGTTCCGTTACGGATGACCACAAATGGAATTTTTTTTTTGTTTGTTTGTTTTTTTCAGGGATGACAGATGGGTTATAAAAGACATAAAATAGCAATGCATAGAATGTATAGCAAAAAATAACATGATTAAAACAAGTGGAATATGTATTATTGAATCTTTAAGAAAAAAAAAAAACTAACAACAAAAAAAGACTAAATACAGTACAAATGATGAAAACGTGTTTAAATAAAAGTGCAGCCCAGAGAGTGACAGTGGATCGTCTCACTCCCACAACTACAGCGTCGGCGAGCTGATCCCAGCACAGCAGTGGCGGAACAACTGCACACAAGGCCCCGGGGCAAAACACCGAGGAGCCCCCTACGAACCAGGGGAGGGCCCCCTTTGATACAGGGGAGGGCCCTGGGCCCAAGGGCGGTGGCCCCGCCTGTAGCCCCGCCCCTGCAGCGCAGCGTCGGTATGGGAACCAAAAAAAAAAAAAAAAAAAAAAAACCCAACCAAACAACAAAAAAACCCCATCTTGGATCAGCTCGCAGGGGTGCATTCCTTCAACACGGTTACACAGTAAGCAATGCATCATGGTCCTGATCTCATAGCAGAAGACTAGCTTCTCAGAGTGCGCTAGGTGGCCGATCGCGTGTGGACTTCGGCCACGTTTCGCCTTAGGCAGCACCGTAATTGGATAAAAGCTGGAGAAAATCTCTGATCGTAAACTTGGAATCGCCACGAAACAGCTGAGGAGGTGCGGGACGTCGTTTTTATTAAAAAACAAAAAAAAGACGTGGTCCTGGAAAGTCCTGCTACATCACAGAGGGACAGTAAGAGAAAGAGAGAGAGAGAGAGAGAGAGAATTTTAGACTGAGCAGCAAGACGATGGATTTTAATTAAGCGCAACTGCCCGGATATAACGAGATGATGAGATCTGTTGTTTCTTGAAGGAACAAATTTACAGGAAATGGATGAGAGGTTTCAGGGATTATAGTGCATTGGCGTTATGTCAGAATTACAGTAACTCATGGTAACCCTGTATTCACCAAAGATTCTACAGCGGAGCAAGATGGATCAGTTACGCAATAGGCAGAAGTTCCCCCTGAACCACCGTGGACGCCATTTTGATAAGTAACTTATCTGTTTCGGCAAACAACGGTTAGCGCCATCTCTTGGAAAACATGCGCTAAACTGTCCAAAGTTCTTCAAGCAGTCATGAGGAGGTTCATTGTCGTCAATACTATCTGAGATAACAAATCGATGTCT
>JAQLOM010000011.1:18599540-18612526 GCA_030068315.1 Chrysichthys thysi | reverse complement strand
ACACCCACACAAAAAAGGCGATAAAGAAAAATACAACCTTTGGCTCAGATTTTCCGATGCCAGCTAATAAAATATAACCACGGGATTTTCATATTCAACCACGATGTTCCTCTTGTGTGCTTTTGAGGCTCAGGAAGTGCTTCAAAAGTGCCGAGACGTTACCATGGCAACTACCAAAGCTAACACGACGGTCATTGAGGATGACGTCCGTTTCTGCTGTGTCACCGCTGGAAATCAGAAACTCCTCATCCGGATGATATGAAGCTGGTAAACGAAACAATCATCTGCTCTTTACTTAATATCTATCTATCTATTAATTAATTATATAATTATGATGCACTATAATTTATTTATTTATTTATATATATATATAATGGCACAGTACAATTTCTGTCCAAAATTTCCTTCCCATTTCCGTATGCTTAATTTTTTCCCCCCACACCGTACACACCTCCTACTCCCCTCCCCCCGAAACCAAGCCTACGAAGAAACTTTCCAAAAAAAACAGGCTTGATAAGATCTACGAATCTAAGTCTAAAAGCTCAGCTCCTGATTTCAGAGCTTTAGAGCTTCACCGCGCTTCAGAGGGCCTCGCTCCCAGACTCGAACACAAACACAGCTCTTCCTCATTTATCTGTCTTCTTGGAAATTTTCACTGCAACGCGTTCCAACAGTGTGTGCGTGCCTGTGAGAACTTCCTACACCCGAGCGTACACACCCATGCAGGGTTACTGCGTCCGCATGGTTTAAAAATACTCTAATGCAAAACAGATGCTGCTGTTGCCTACAGTGGATCACGTGTCAACACGTACGTGTTTGTCTAACTTTAGGAGCACCTACCTTCCCCTGATGGTTATTAATGCATCCTAGGAATGCTACGCTACACTGAAATTTCTTTCAATAAAAAAAAATCAAAGCTGAAGAATTCAAACAAACAAAGCAAACGGCAGGTTTATCCTCGAATCCACATTTGGTCCTCACAAAGAATTAAAAACACGGTTTTAGCCGGAGCAGTAACAGAACATAAGAAGATCTGCCACCGGTTTAGGAGATTCCTAAACGTGCGAAGGCGAGAGAGAGGCCTAGAGAAAGCAAGAGTAAGAAAGTCAGACTTCACCCAAGTCTCGTGAGTTAGACGTGACCTCACGGCTCAGGAATGTTTTATTTGAGACGGCACGGACGCTCAACACGACTGGCACCGCGCGCACCGTTCTGTCTTCTGCTTTTCCAACATTCCTCGCATTTCTCGCAATCAAACATGCAACGAAAATACAAAAGCGTGGATAAGTAGAGAAGGGGGGTGGGGGTGGGAGGTGGGTGCGACCCAGAGGAAAAACTCCGAGACGAGGTTCTGATGCTGGGGAAAAAAACAAAAAAAAACAAAAAAATTTTTGGTAATTAAAGCATTCGTGACCGTCCGCTGAGTCCAGGCTTTCTTCTCGCCAACGCCTAACTGCGGTCTCAGACACGCGATGCCAGCTGACACGCACTAAATTATACATGTGTAGCAACCGCACAGGGGCGTGTGGTAGAGAAGAGCGGAATTAAAGAATGAAAGGACCTGATGGGTGTGTGCACGACACAGGGTTGCATGGACTGCTGAATTAATGACTAGCGTACATGTTTTCAAACAAGAACTTGAGGCGTTTCAAAAAAGGCTGGTTTGAGCTCACGGGGGGGGGGGGGGCCGACTCCGATAGCTCGAATAAGCACTCTGTACATTCGCGGCGAGCAGAAAAGCATCTCAGGACACACGACACCCGCACACCCATCAAATGTTGAGGGATACGAGCTACGACAGGAAAGGACCAGGAAATCCTTTTCTGTCAACCAAGAAGAGGATTCAGAGGATCTTCTTTTCAATTTCAGAAAACTTCAAGGACCTCAGAATTTCTGACGTCCAGAAGACCCTGGATGGATGGATGGATGGATGGATGGATGGATGGATGGATGGATGGATGGATGGATGGATGGATGGATGGATGGATAATCAATCATTCTTGACTTAGGACGTTGCCTGGACCGCGAGTTCAGCACGTGATATTAAATCGGCGTGGCTGCAGATCATGAGTTCGAATCCCGACAACACCACGTCTATCCATGAGTGGAACTTGGGAGCAAAACGAAGGAGTGTTCTCTCTCTCTCTCTCTCTCTCTCTCTCGTCAATCAGATCAGCACTGACCAATCACAGGCATCCACTGAATGACGTATTTGTGCCTGGTATTGTTAATTTGCTCAGTAATTTTTCCCTGTGCATACAAACGTGTCAAGAGCACTCTCAAATTAGTATGCTAGTCTCGGTTACGTTCCAACCGTATTTCGATTTAAATGTTCTTTTAGTGTCCGAATTAACATTTTTTTTAAATTATATTTTATATTTTATATTCCAGAGTCCCATGAAAGCCAAAAAATTCCACGAATCAAAATTTGTGTGTGTGTGCGCGCGTGTGAGCATATATATTCTTTTTAAATTAACGTAATTGCAGAACGTGTACGTGACTGCTTTAGGGAGATCTTTCAGAGCTTCATACGTTAAGAGTTTGTTCCTCATAGCATGGACCATGACATAGCATGGCTTTGAGTCACCCAGTGACAGGACAAGGCCACCTGAACGAACGTGCAGGACTGTGAGGCGCACACATGTGTGTGTGTGTGTGTGTGTGTCTATGTGCTGTACGTGATCTATGCCCTGCTACATCTTACCTGACACATATCTTATTCATGTACACGCTCGGGTCCTGTCGGCAACACAATAGCGCCCGGGCACGTCTCAGTCACTTGATAGCCCCGCCCCATAATGCCTCGGTCGCCGGGGGGCATGTCGTCCGCCCGTGCGTCCACCACCCGTTGAATTCATCGTTCGCTCATCTCGCCGGACGCGCTTTCGCTCATCGGATCGGGTGGCATATGTTCGATCGGGAGCTTCATCATCTTTACAAAAGAGGCAGGGATACGCGAGTACACTCGCCTGCTAGATGGAGCGAGTTTGGCCAATAACCTGATCAGTCGCAGGAAAGGCTTGCACTCTAGCCTCCAAGAAATGCGGCTTGCAAAAAAATTAAAAAAAGCTTAAAAACATAAGTGTTATTATAATTAGAATGTTTTCACACCCCTAGTTGCAACGTGTTTGTCCAAGAAAGTCTGAAAGTACAAAAATACTCTTTATTTCTTCTCCCTGCCCCCCCTCCCCTCCTCCACAATAAAACGTTCACTCCAAGTCATCTGATCAAGCGCATCCGGTCCACACGTGATCCGAGTTTAACACTCCTCCAGGCGTCTGAAACAGATGTCCAGCCTCTCGCTCCATTCCCACGTCCTGCTCCTGTTCCACGCTGTTCACGTCTCCGCGTATAAATACACCAATATGAACACCTCAAGGCCCCCTCTTTCTCGCTGTCCTTAAAATAACACGTGACAAAATATAGCTGTTGATTTTTTTTTTTTTTTACCCCTAGGGAATGCTTATTTTAAGAAATGCCCTAATGACATGTCACTACACTGGGCTCAAAGAGGGGAAAAAATAAATAAAACACAGATATGGAGTAAAGGGTGGATAGAGAATGGGCTTTGTTTAACCACAAATAGCAGGTGGTCACGGTGCAAGCGGTTTACAGTTGAGTGTGTGTGTGTGTGTGTGTGTGTTGATAAGGGCGCACCACTTGCATGTGTGTACGTGTGTGTATGTACGTTTTTTCTTCTTCTTTTTTCTACACACGAGCTCCTGACGTGCGAGACTGTCATGTGTCTATAAACCCCATCCTCCCTGCTTCTAGTAGTCCCATTGACAGCATGCAAAGCACATGCAAAACCGCAGGATACACACCCACACCCACACACACAAACAAACAAACACTGCTGCGTTTGCATTACACAGACCTGAATAGTGCGTACAGAGGACGTACCAACCGTCTAAATGGGGGTGGGTGGGTGGGGGTTAAAGGCCCGTGTTTGCATACGGCTTGTCTTGGGTTGCATCAAGAGATTTTTGCGTGTTTAAGTAGGTCAGGGTTATTAGAGTACACTAATACTTCTATTTCGGTGCATGTTCGAGTATTACTGGTTTTCCCTGAAAATAAGGCAGAGTTTTATGTTCATTTTTGCTCCAATAGAGGCGTTGGGGCTTATTTTCAGGGGATGTCGTATTTTTCCATGTGCAATCAACTGACAAAACAAAAAAAAAATCAATTTATTCAAATCAAGTCATGTGATCATCTTCTGGAATGTCATACTTTCCAATCCACGTATAGCGGGAATCACGAATTTTTAAAAATCTACATTTATTCAAATGTGGTCATACCATCTTCTTCTGGAACATCATTGTAACTCTTAAAAAAATTTATACAGTTATATTTTATATGGAAATTTAGCTGAACTTACGTTAATGTTTATGCTGCAAAATTAGTAAGTTATAATTTTTTCTATATTTTCCTTTATATATTCTTCATACTTAGCACTAAAATGCATGAAAAATTACAGATTTCCACGGGAAAAAAAAGCGCAGAAAAATAAAAATACGGAGGATATTTGCGGTTTGCGCGGATTTGTGGGGGTTTTCGCGAACGATTACGAGTACCTCAGAACTCGAACTTAATCTGTTCCGAGCTCAGGGTCGAATCCTAAAAAGTTCGAGTTCTGATCGAATTTTCCCCATGAGAAATGATGGAAAACCAATTAATTGGTTCCTGGCCCCAAAAAATTACACCTAAATATGTTTTTTTTTTGTTTGTTTTTTAATATTTAAACACAAAACGAACAGGATAAAACAAGAGCACACACTAAACACATCTAAGCACATTTATCAAAACAGTAATTTGTAAAGTGTTTATTTTTATTATTACTCTGTATTCGTTAATTTGTTCGTAAATCGCAAACTTTTAGCTTGTAACATTTGTACTACTATTGCATAACATTTTGGTGAGCAATGGCTACCAAAATAATCTAAAGTACAGTGTATTACCTGATATTATTAATAAAAAAAAGCACCATCACCAACAAACGATGCTATCACAGCGAATGCGAGGCTGAGACTGAAGCTTTACCCTGAGTGCCGCATGATTCATTTCCCTGCGCTATGGATAGAAAAGGGTCAAAACCAGGCAGCATAAACAGACAATAATCGTGGCTTGGCAATAGCGTGGGGAATACAATCTAAAGCTACGCACCTTGGTGTGACTGAGCGAGTCTCTTTAAAGTCTGTGTCATTAGTTATCAAATGTGTAACACCTGAGGCATCCCACGTGACATTCGGGCATGGCGTGAGTCCTAGCGCATGCGCGAGTGGCGCTGTGGCGGAGTGTTCTTGGAGCGGTGTGCGTCCTCCAGACTGCACCGCTATCAAGGGTACCCAAAACGGGTGTGTTAAAAGGGGGCTCCGCGCGGGCAGACTCATGACACGTACAAGTCATCTTAGGTCCACGGTTCAACTTCTGAGATTCAGATCGAGTTCTGGGTCATTTTTGAACTCATTAATGAGTTCAAGTACTGAGGTACCGCTGTACGGTTATATTTTATATGGAAATTTAGCTGAATTTACGTTAATATTTCTGTTACAAAATCAGTAAGTTATATTTTTCTCTAGATTTCCTTTTATATATTCTTCATATTTAGCACTAAAATGCATGAAAAATTATAGATTGCCACGAAAAAGAAAGAAAGAAAAAAAACCGGAGGATATTTGTGGTTTCTGCGAATCTGCGAGAGTTTCGGCGAACAATTATTACTCAGGTTCTAAGAAGAAGAAAAAAAAACCTGAACGGCCGAGACCGCGATCTCTGAACTGTGACTTTGCGGGGGTCGACTGTACTATATCCAGGCGCCTGCTTGGGATCGTTACTAGGGTTTTATTTTCTGGGTAGGGCTTATTTTTCCATGAACAGTCAATGTTTCCCCCTGTATATACTCTACTCTACTTCGTACGAACGCGTTTTCTTTGGTACGCTCAGGATAAGCTCCACGTGGCAATCTGTTACGATGCGAGCGGGAAGACTCCGCCTCTCAGTAGAGGGGGATTTCACCATCCCAAGATGTGTTTTCGTATACGGTCACCGTTTTTTTCTCTCGACAGGATTAAAAAATGTATACAGCTATATTTTATATGGAAATTTACCTGAATTTATGTTAATATTTATGTTACAGAATTAGCAAAGTATATTTTCCTTAATAATTTAGCACTAAAATGCATGAAAAGTTATTTATTGGCACGAAAAAAAATGCTGAGGATATCTGTGATTTGCGTGAATTTGCGGGGGTTTCTTCGAACGATTATTAGTTGGGTTCTAAGAAAAAAATCTGTGAACGCCCGAGATCATGAACTCTGAACCGCGACTTCGCAGGGCTCGACTGTATTGTGTCCAGGCGCCTGCTTGGGATCATTACTAGGGCTTATTTTCAGGGAAAAACGGTACAACTAGAGCAACAAGCTGTGCTATTAAATCCACCACAAACACAGGTAGATTTCGAAGTTTATGAGCATCACCGAAATGCTTAATTACGATGTTTCCTAGGAAAGACGCGACCGCCAAAGTCTGTCAGCTAGGTGGGAGGAAGTAACCGAACCCGTCTGTGATGAAGACGTGTCGCGGTTTAAGAAAGTTTACGGGAAGAGTCTCCAGTATCTAGGGGTAAATTTGTGATGTTAATTTTGTTTTTGTTTTTTTACACCAAGTAAAGCCAAGTGAGGGAATGACTACCTACAGCTGATACGGTGGGCGAGATAACAGGCGCTAGCAGGTTTTATGGACTTTCCACATCATCAAACGTTACTCGCAATGAGGAAAAAAAGCACGGGTCGCTCTTTAATAAATAAAAATCGCATCTGTTGAAGGAGGGATGTGGTTTAAGGAGACAAACACTTTGACTCATTTTTCATTAGCACCGAATCACGTCGTGTTAGCTTTTCTAGTTCGGTACAAACGTGCAAACTGATTGGTTGGTCGGGTGTTTATATAAATTTCTTTTTTTCATCTGTTGAAGCTTCCCTGTGAGCAGCTTTTTCATTTGCCCCCCCGTGTTTCCGCTCTCCATGAGATTGTATCCTACAGGATTTTATGTAAAATAATTCAAATCCTTCCCTCACCCTAGCAAAAGACAAAACGACAGACAACTATTCACTTTCCACGTCCTTTATGCAAAACCACGGATGACTCTGTGACGACGACAAATTCAAAACAACTGGCCTGGATGATTCCTCGCACGTGGTGCAGCGTGTTATTCATTTCCTGACTCGCAATGCCAATTCCTACCTGCCCTTGCTTGAAATGCGACGATGCAATGTTGCATTTCCGCCAAATCCTCAAAAGGAGGCAAAAGCTGCGATCATTGGATAGTTTCCTTGTTAAAGTCGCACGAAAAGATGCAGACTGCAGTGATTCCGTGAGTTGTAGTGAAAGTCATCCTACACAATAATCCTCCTCATCTCCCCCTCTCTAGTCTTTTTAAAGGCAAAGTGCAGGTTATTTTGTTTTTGTCAGGTGTGGTGGGGTTGAGGTGGACACATGTCGTGACAAAGGTGCAGCAGAATATCAGAGACTGGCATAAACACGAGAATAACAAGAAATAGAAACTTTTCAACAGCAGTAAGCTGCCCGCTGTTGGCAACATTTTAGCTACCGGCCTTTCATATCACGATGAAAAAAGCCGCACGGATCGTTCACGTCCACAAGCGACAAACTACAAGCCAAACCTCACAGAACCCAAGAGTGCGACTGAAACCCCAGTCCATCGTTCCAAAGCCAATACCGATCCAAAGCTGGTGCTGTTAATGCATCCGAAATAACCGGTCAATCAATCGATCTTATAATCACTGAATCAGAAGCTCAACAGAGCAAAATCCATCCCTCCACCCGCCACCCCGCACACGCATTCCAGCTCTAAGAGCTCGTCTACAGAGACCAGGCCTGGAGTGTGACCGAGAGCGCTACCGTGCTTTAAGCTGGTCGTCTCAGGCAGCGCGGATCTTTGTGCCAAGGTTTAAGGCTCGGCTGCTGGCAGGGATCCTGACACAGAACAGCACCCTGTGCTTCGCTGCTTAGCAATAAGCTAACAAATCCACTCCAGAAGAAAAGAAATAAAAACACAAGGCCAGGGATATGGCGGATGGGGTAGCTGGCAGGCTACTTAATCCATAGCAGATTCTGGAAGGATCAGACGGGACTGCGGGGAAGATGAGGAGAGGCCGGAGCCGGAACGTCGCGTGGGAGTTGACGGGAAAGATGGCCAAGACTCTAACGGGGTGTGAAGTGGCCTCCGGAAGGAGGGAGAGAGAGAGAGCGAGAGAGAGAGAGACAGGTGGAACAAAGACAGAGGCAGACAGCCAGAGGAAAAGAAAGAAGGAGAGAAAGGCAGACAGATGGACAAACATAGAAAGAGACAGACAGGCACACAGACAGGCAGACAGAGATAGAAAGAGCTGCAAACAAAGTCAAAGAGACAGAAAGACAAGCAGAGACAGACAGGCAGAGATAGAAAGGGCTACAAACAAACTGGAAGAGACAGACAGACAGAGAGAGACAGACAGAGAGAGACCTACAAACAAACAGAAAGAGACAGACAGACAGATAGGCAGAGAGACCTACAAACAAACAAAAAGAGAGACAGACAGACAGACAGACAGAGAGAGAGAGACCTACAGACAGACAAGACAGACAGACAGAGAGAGGGAGACCTACAGACAGACAAGACAGACAGACAGAGAGACCTACAAACCAACAGAAAGAGAGACAGGAAGGCAGGCAGAGAGAGACAGAGTAAGACAGCACACAGAGAGACAGCTGTAGGGTCATGGACCTGTGTGTTCCGTTTTGGTCTCACACGCCGAACAAACCCAACACACCAGAAAAGTTTCACACGCAGCGCCGCAAGCCTTTTTTTTTTACTTTCGAATATAAACGTTAATTTAAAAAAAAAAAAAAAAAAAAAAAAAAAAAAAAAAAAAGAATAAACTTTTACTACAGCTGTGTGTGGACAGCGCCGACCAAGAAAAACACGTCCGTGTGTATTTTTAAAAAGTACAGAAGAGGGTTAGAGTGAAATAATGCGGGCAAGAAAAAAGCGAGAGTATTCCAATAACGAAACCGGATCCGCGTAATCGGTTAATGTGCTTGGCTTCCAGTCAACGAGGACTCACACTGAGCTCGCTGTGGAGCACATCCACATTACAGAGCAGTGTGTGTGTGTGTGTGTGTGTGTGTGTGTCTGTGTGGTGAACTCCACGGCTATAACTTAACCCCGTTTAGGGTGAAGCCAGTGACAGGCTGTACACAGTTCTGATTCCCAGCATCGCTATTTACGCACGCTTTACGGTTAGGATCAGACCCGAACCCTTCACTTCTGCTAACGGGACTTGTCCATGCAGTGCTTTTTTTCTCCCCACGCAGCTTTACAGAATTCCAGACGTAGGTTTAGATCCCCGGAGATGTTCTGGTGAGGAAACGCTTCCTGAGATGCGACATGAGGAACCGCAAGGGAACGCGATAGAGCGATTATTAGAATAAAGACACTCTGGAGAGTGCATGCAGTGTGTAAGCACACGCACACACGATGTATTGTTTTTAATGCAGTTCACTTTCCGAGTAACTCCTGTCTGTCTGGAAGCGTAATAATTCCTGCTAACAGCCATACTCACGGCTCGTTCACAGGGACGTCTGTGCAGGACAAGCCCCATAACCTAAGATTAATAACACAGGTAGACCTCAATTTACGATGGAGATGCGTTCCGCTATACCCATCGCAGGTGGAAAATATCAGATTTCGAACCACTGCTTAGCCTAGCTTAGGTATCTTAGCCTAGCCTACCCAGGAGTCTTTTCCTGTAGGAGACATGCTGGGCGTTTAGAAGACATGCTTTTGAATTAAAATTAGCTCTTGAAGCACACAAAAAAACCTGCGGTAATGCACTGGACAGTACACCGATACACAAGGGAACTCCGTGAGTTGCGGGAGAGAGTGAGGCGTCACGCAAGGCAAGTGATGCGTACATCCAGGCGTTGTCTGCGTACTTCCGGATGTCACCTGAACATCCACATACATCATACGCACGCTGTTACGCTGGCCTGCCTGTGATGCTTGCCCGAGAATCTTAAATATTTTCTAAATATTTTACAATTACACTCGTCAATCCAACTTCGAAAAATCATAAGTCGGGCCATCGGAACTCAGCGAGCACCTATAGACCAATTTTAAAAAAGAGTTATTATTAATAATAATAATAATAATAATAATAATAATAATAATAATATGTCGTTTAACAAAGTCACGAACCCGACGCTGACGATGACGCAAGTCTAGCGTTTCTTTTACGGTTCCTCATTTCTACGCCAGAGATGGCGCTGTTGAAGAAAACCCATTTCAGACGTTTGACCTTGCTTCGACCTTGACAAACCCACCCGCACGCACGCACTCTAATGCTGAAAATCGCAGCTAGCCAAAAACAAACAAACAAACAAACTCAAAAAAATGCCTTTGAGTTTCCGAACCCGACAGCGTCAGTAACATTTCTGTACGATGCACGTGAGGGAAGCGTGGGAAGAGAAAAACTATTTCAGACCTTTGACCTTGCTGTGACCTGAAACCTGTCTGGATTTGATGACATCTGCCGGTTATGATCATAATTCCGGATAAATTATCCGTAAAAACATTCCGCCATCACGAGTCCTATAGGTCACCCTGCTACACTTGTATGTCTCTCTCTCTCTCTCTCTGGTGGTGTGTCTTACATCCTGTCTCTGTTAACTCTCACTCTCTGTCCCGTCTGTGCCTTCAATTCCCCTGTCTCTCTCTCTCTCTCTCTCTCTCTCTCTCTGCCCTGATCCACAGTCACACACTGCTTCTTATAAAATTATCTCAGTAGCTTAGAAAGGTCACTATGGCAACCCAGCGCAAACAGGAGGTCATGCCCGCTTAGATTAAACAACGCATCCTGAAACGAAATTAAAGAGAGAAAATCTGGAAAGACATCAAAGCGAGTGCACTGGGAGCGGCGAATACGCCGGCGTGATCTCGAGGTCACAGTTTGATCGCCGTGAGATTCTTGCATCTTGGGTGCTTTTAATTTTTTATTATTTGATTTTAACATCCACTTGGGTAACGTTTTTAGCTCCATTTTCCCAGATTTCTCCCACGCAAACATTTTGCAGTGGTACAACCTGGAACTGAAACGGACTTCCACAAAAAAAATAAAAAATAAAAAGATCGTACAAAAGCAGTTGACACACAAGTAAATAGTGTGAGTGAGTGTGTGTGCACGTGTGTGCGCGCGCATGTACCCGTGACTGCATTTGACTGCTGTATGCATGGGTTATTTATTGTGACCATGTAATAAACTGCTTATGTTTGTATACAGGAGTGTTGGTGTACGTCTTTAAATATTGATGGTGCACATGCGCGGGTGTGTGTACGTGTGCACACACTCGTGTCTGTTTCTGACCTTTATTTGCTGTCGGCGCAGCATGGCGAGCTCTCGCATATCTCTGAAGGGCTGCAGCAGGTAGTGGTAGAGTTCAGTGGTGGCCTCCACCAGATCGCCGTACGCCTCGTCCTGCTCCAAGTACAACTGCAGCAGCTCAACCATGCTTTCCATGCCTCGCTGCTTCTCCAACAGCTACACACAGATTGAGAGAGAGAGAGAGAGAGAGAGAGAGAGAGAGAGAGAGAGAGAGAGAGAGAGTTTGTTCTTAAGACATTCTCAGAGTTTTATATAAAGAGCGATACATATATTCCCCTAGTTCCGATGGCCCGACTTACGATTTTTCGAAGACAATGATTTTACGATGACGGTTGCAAAACAATTTGAAAATATTCCCGCCCACCCGTCTCCTTCCTTCTTACAACACTTGTCCTTCATTGAAAACCCAGGAAATTTACATCCCAAACGTACCAATGTACAATGTCTAAAGAACGTGGAGGACTGGGAGCGCTGAAGTTCAGCCAACTGGAACACTTCGTATGAAATAAAAACGTGTGAAGGGGCGTGCTTTAATAGGAAAGGTATCGACGATGAAGCGGCGCCATTCGGAGCTCTGGTTACCGCCCAGAATGGGATTCGTTTTATTCGCCGTATACGAGAATGATTCGTTAATGATGATGTTTTATGATTTATACTTATGCTTAACGCTGTGCAACGTCTGCGCTTCGCTCATACGCCAGGAAAAACTAGCCGCGTTAAAAAACAAATAAATAAACAAAACAGCACAGCAGGACAGATGTGCTCATGTGCCTAGAGGATGTGTTGTGGATCATAATGGCTTTATATATATATATATATATATATATATATAAAAAGCACATCTGCGCTGTAAACCACACAACAAAAATTGCATCAGAAGCATTTCTGGTATGAATTGGCCATTCTTTCTTTAGCTTGTGCTGTCCCTCACACACACACACACACACACACACACACACACACACACACACACACTATGGTGCTAGCTCTCAGAGAGGAAACACTGGCTGATTCAGCTCCAACACTGCTCCCTCTGTTTACCTTAGCCGCTGCTCGCCGTGGAGAGGGGGGAGCTCGCAGCCCGGCCGTGTCAGAGGTCACCTCGGATAGAGCCAGATCTGACTCGACTCGCTTTAACCTCTTCGTTACTTACAGTGGGAATGTAACGCCGGCATTTACCCCAGTGTACCGGGTAGTCTCAGTGACTGAGGCGTGTCCTCACTGAACTCTCAATAAGGAGGTCATAATGAGCAGATGTGGCAAAGGGACACGTCTGGAAGGAGTCAAACACCACGTCGAAGGTTTAATTACAGATAGGACTACTGAGCGGGAGGTCGACTGTGGTGGGCCCTTAATTGCTCAGTTGTATTGCTTTGCTCTGGATAAGGGCGTCTGCCAAATGATGGCAATGCACAGACTATTTACAAATATAAAGGTGAAAATCCGCGATACACGGACGCCACCTCCAAATGCTTTTTTTTTTTTTTTTTTTTTTTAATAGTTTAAGCCCTAAATGATCCTCCCCCACTCTTTAAACACTTTGTA
>JAQLOM010000011.1:18486117-18496198 GCA_030068315.1 Chrysichthys thysi | reverse complement strand
TGTTCAGCCCCCCCCCCACCCAACAAAAACCCCCAAAAAACAAAAAAAAACAACTCCTCTTTGAACCTCAAGAAGTAGTAAAACCAAAAGCACCTACACATGTACCTTATACGCCTACGTGCATAGCGGTCCGTTCATATACTTAAAGAGCACGCGAGTGACACCTGCCCTACATAGGTGAACAAAGGTTGGGCATGCCAGTGGGTTCTTAGGATTTGTCTTTTGTCTTCTTGTGGTATACTAAAGTCATATCAATGGTACGGGTTTTTCTCTTAGACGCGTTCTGGTTGAAACTTTTCTCCTCAAGCTTTCTGTTATCCAGTGATACAGTGTGTGCTAGTTAAGAAGTGAAATCTAGGTTATATTTTCTTATGTTATTACAGTGTGGAAACCACTCTGAAGCTCTGACGGAGGCCGACCACAAAATTGCACAAGCCGTTTCACAAATGCATTTGCATGACTGGGGTGATGGTGTATGTCAGGCATTTGATGCTTTTGCAACTTCTCTTTGTGTGACTGATTTGGTCTGGCCTAGTCAACTCCCCAACTTTCCTGTTATTCATGCCACTTCAGTGTTGTTATGTTTTATGACTATGTGACCTTCAAACGGTTTTTGAAAACTTTGATGTGTAACTAAGTAAGTATGTTTAAATGTTGTCCAGAAAGCCACTTTGAAAGACCTTTAAGCTAAGGAAACTTAATCTTCCCACTCTGCCAGTTGTGCTGATTTGGCAGGTGGATTGTTTCATTAGCCAAGTGATAACCTTCTGTTCGTCATGATTTAAAAGGCTAATACGGTCTCAGGTCAGCAGGTATGACCAGCACCTCAACTTTCACACCTAAACAGTGCAGATCTCACCCCCCTGCCAAGTGTGTGTTCTCAAGACTTGCTCTCAGTGCCCCCCCTGGAGGAGGCCTTTGGCACACTGGCTCTAAAGTGAGCCCACCTGGGTGCTATCTGGATTGGACTGAATGTATGCTATGCCCAGTCCCTGGCTTACCTCGTGAAGCGGACCTCGCAGATGGTACACATGTAGGGCTTCTCGCCTGTGTGCGTCCTCATGTGCCGAGGTAGTTTGCCTGCACCCTGGATGACCTTGTTGCAGATGGGACACTGCTGTGATGCTTTGGGCTTCAGCTTCCGCTCTTCTTCTATCTGCCATGGTGGAAACAGTGACCCTAGGTGGGATGCCGAGAAGAAACTCAAGTAGTTCCGCAGGTCTGCTTCGTCCTTTATCTGGCCCAGGGGGGTTTCAGGGGCCGCACCAACACCTGGGCTCCCAAAGTCTTTGAGGAATTCTCTGTGGAGCAGGGCACTGGGGAGCTCATCTTTTAGCTCCTCTTTGATGACTTCTTTCTTGATGGCGAGGTCCAAGGGCCCGCTGTCCAACGAAGTGGTAGGGTAAGGGTGAGGAGGGCACTGGGGATCCAGGAGTTGTGGGAAGCCTGGAAACTCTGTGGCCCAAATTGGAGGATAGAATCCAGGAAGAAGAGCGGTGAAGCCTGACGCTCTCTCCAGTCCTGGCATCTTTGGGTACAGCCCTTCTTGCAGCAGGGACTCAATGGAGAAGTCTTTCAGTGCTCTGCCTTCCAGTCCTTCTTGCTCTCTGGGCTTTTCCGGGGTACGTGATTGGCATCTCTGCGAGATCGGCAAGTCTTTTTCTGAGTGTACCCTCTGTTGCGAGCTGCATGCGGGACTGTTTGCTCCTCGTTCTTCGCCAGCAATTCGACTCTCCTGGTTTTCCGAAGCGTCTGCTTGAAGGGATCTTTCACTGACGTTGTCCTCGTCACGTTCCTCCACCTCACCATCTTTCGAGTCATCCTCTGCCTCTTCTGCCATTTCCTCTTCTTCCTCATCCTCCTCCTCTTCCTCGTCTTCTTCTTCGTCCTCTTCTTCATCTCCTTCTCCTCCTCCACCACCAGTACCTCCCCCTCCTCCGGTGTCCATGATCTCCAGACAAACGTTAATGATGCACGGGATCTCCAACAGCCGCGCCGCACCCAGGATCTCCTTCACATTGGAGGGCGTCACCGTCAGCGTCGACGTGTACGCAAACTCCAAAATGGCCGTCAGCGATTCGGGTGCTACAAAGTCCAGCTCGTAAACACCGTGATGGCTGGGGTCGCCGTCGCCCGTGGCCACGGTGAAGAGTTTTTTGAAGTACTGACTGCATGCGGCCAGCACAGAGCGGTGTGTGCGGTACTCTTGGTCCTTCACCACCAGGACCACATCACAGAGGAAGCCATCACGCCGCTGCTCATTCAGACTGCACAGGATGTCGCTGCTGTGATTCGGGAAGGGGATCCCGATGAGATCTTCCTCACTGTGTGCCATAGTTTCTCAGGAATCTGCAGAAAAAGAAAGGAAGCCGAAAAGAAAGTAGAGAAAGGAAGAGAGCGTTACACGTGCGTAGACACCAGCCGAGCTAGATGTGCGTGACAGAGAAATGATTGAGTAGCTCCGCCGAAGGATGCTTGAGTAGCTTTTTTTTTTTTTTTTTTTGAGATCCATCCAGCAAGAATGGGTGGCCTTCCCCACCCGTTTTAGCTGTCTACAGCTGTCTCTTTCTTATCTTCTGCTTTCGGGTTTTCACGAACCAAGCATGATTGCTGAAGCCTGATAAAACAAGATATACTAAAGTTTCGGTCTCTTTCTCTATCTCTCACACACATACACACAAATGCACACAGACACACAAAAACACACACACTGCCTGTGTGACATTTGGAAACAAAACACAGGAAGGCAAAGGGGGTCAGACTCTAGTTTCTAGACTAAAGGAAAGAACTTTGGAGGGCAAGACGGTTTTTACGCACAGCACCTCCCCCTCGACTCTTTTAATATCCTTTAGCTTTTTAAAAAAAGAAATTTTTTAATACCTGTACGTTGCTCGTGTTTACTATTTATCCCAATTACGCTCTAATCCAAATGCGCCTACCGTCGCATAGAGCGAAATCACATCAAGAGACACCGCGAGGAGTCATTTGTTCGGCTGGTTTCAGCACACGGGTGAACGGCACCCGAATTGTACCTGCGGATTCCCTAAAATGTTTACGCCGCCTTTCACACAGAGACGTTTGGCACCGTCGGCCTTCATTCACAGCTATGAATAGAGGATAATCTCAGTGCGCGTACTCCGCGCGGTCAGCGCAGACATTTAGATGGATGCTTTGAGATTCCCAAATCCAAACCAGCCTTGTTGACTGACTTCAAAGTAAACGAACAGTCTTCTGCCGGCATCCGCAGGCCGACCTCTTTTCTTCCTCTTCTCTTTTTGAGCCTTTTTTGTTCACGATCACGTCTGAGCTCCTACCAATCAAGTATTGAACGTGTCTTGCACTGTTGCTAGGAGACAGTTGCTATAATTACCAGTTTATTAGACATATAGTCTAATAAAGAAGAAACAACATGTCTTTAAATGAGGAGACGTGCCTACCGAACATGACGAGCGGGTCTGAAGGGGGGGGGGGGCAAGCGGTACTATAATAACAGGCAGTCCATAAAATTTAAGGTATGCGACATACATGATTTAATGTCAGAACATAATTTAAATACACTAGTGGCTCACACACACACACACACACACACACACACACACACACACACACACACACACACACACACACACACACACACACCGTTAACGTGTGAGAGGATTACTGCCTGATAAGTATTTACGTTAAATACAGACTCTCAGAGTGACGAATGAGTCCAAAACATACATTACCAAATCTCAAGCTAACATGCTTCTGTTTTTCTAGATGTGATATAATGTGTGTGGATGACAGGACCTTAAAGAAACACTACACCTGGAAGTGCTCAAGGAATCTGAAACCTTGCCCGGATTTTTAACAAGCACTAGGCTGCAGAAGCCTAATAAGCAGTATTAAATCTAAGAGCTTAGAAAAATGTCAGGTAACAATTTGACGAGCCAACACATAAAAGATCCTACTCTATGTGGCTGCGTTACAGCTTGACCACACTTTCTCATCCTGACCTAGCCGTATGCTTAGAACAGCACAGATAATATTTCAACTGGTTTACTAGCAGTTCCAGTCTGATCATCTGACATGGCTGAGATGGAGTCCAAGACCGTTTAGATGACTTGATCTATTCTGTGCGGCAGGTGGAGCACTGTTCAGCGTGAATGCATATTCTGCTCAAATACAGAGTAGGTCATTTCAATTCGGAGTCACAAGTCCCAGTCTGCTGAAAGACCAGATGATATAATATGTGTCCGTTTTATTTCCATATCTCCATAGCACTAAATGGAGTGTTGAAATAAGAACCGCTGCCAGCAAATTAGTGGAAGATTGTTACAACAGATTCCTCTCTGGCCATTGATGGGAACTTTTGTTTCTTGACCTGAGCTTATAATGTTTATCTACTGAGCAACCTTTTTTTTTTTTTTTAATTTATTACATGAATGTAATCTGTAAATGCTTTGATTTAACAGCACAGCTGAATTCTTGATTCTGATAGGTCAGAATGTGCTGATTAATTTTCTACAGCACTTCCAAATGCAAAACCCATCAAGGGCTTAGATTAATGAATTTGCTCTATTACAATCTATTGTTTCACTTAAATAGATTAAAAATGTTTGTAATTGTTGATAAGGTGAAGGCGTTTTTTTTGTATTTTTTTTAAAGCATTTTTTTTATGGAGTCTCCAGTTTGAAAGAATGGAAGGTTTTGCTTAATAACAGGATAAAGCTGATATGTTTTTTTTATCCTAGTAACTTTTATAAAGAGGGGGAAAAAAAGAGGCTGGTTAATGGATGACTCGCTATAGCGGCTGTAATGTGACCCAACAGGGACTAACATGTTTATCAGATATTGCACAGTACTAAATGGTTGTAGCTTAGTATTTAAATCAGAGGACTTCTGATTGGAAGGTTGTGAATTCAATTCTCAGAACTGCCATGCTCCCAATGCTGGGCCCTTAGGGATCAAGGTCCTTAACCCTCAACTGCTCAGTTGTATAAATGAGATAAATGTAGGTTGATCTGGATAAGGGTGCTGGCCAAATGTAATTATAAATGGATAAAAATGTATCTCACACCGCATTGTGTTTGATTCTGGATTATTTCCCACACTTATTTTATAGGTAAGAAATATTTTTTACACTCAGTATATGATAATGGTTTAGCAATACCAACTAAGTTTACTAGCTGTACTAAATAGTACCACTAATATGCAATACCCTGCAGTTACACAGAAGTACAAACACACTATCAAATATATATTGGAGCAATTTACTGTATGTAGAAATAAGTAAATCGAGGGATCTCCATTTGCTCCCATATTCTTGTTGCCACAATTTTAAAAACTTTCAAAAACTATATGAAGATCGTAAGATAACGGATCTGTCTAGAAAGTGAAGGAAAAACTCAGGTGAAGAGATATACTTGGAAAACGTAAAAAAAAAAAAAAAAAAAAAGAAACTTGCTTTTTGTACTCCATTACCTCGCATCTCTGGGTTAAACAGATCAGTCCGTACATTTTTATCCCCTGGCATCCTCCAGAAAATTTCCCCATAACATTTACTGGTTGGCTGATGAATTTTGGTTGTGAGAAATTTTTGGTGAAAACTCAAGTGCAAAGCAAATGAGTTGTGTATACATGGGCAAAACTTTTGCAAGCAAGCAGGACAAAAGCCGCATTTGTTACGATCAACTTTAACTCTCTGACTGCTCACACGCCGTGGTGCATTCTGGCACCAAATGACACTGAATTAAACTGCTTGTGTATGTAGTAGCCTTTGCAGTGAAGTAATGCATGTTAAGCATTTTTTCCAAGGCTTAGGTTAAGCCATAATAATGTGTTTATTTGTGTCTGTATAATATCTTGACTTTTTATGAACTGCTAAAATTGAACCATATGAAAATGTATTGTATGGCGTTCGCAGTGTGTATTACAGACTTTATGGTTTCTGACAGCTCTGTAATTAAAAGCAGAAGTGTACTTTTTCAATGGAGAGGATGGGCTAGTCAACAAAGATCCTTTGTTTTTGCTTTAAATCCTCGCTTTGGTCACAGGTGTTTCTTCCAGAATTTCAGTGACTCATAACACATCACAAAATTAACAACTGGCCAAAAAAAATTGCCCAAATAAATATAATTATACAAAAATATGACTACACTGAAAATAGTTCATAGTGATGTAAACTGAAGTGTGCCATTCAAGATGTGTGTGTCGATTTTAGCACATAATAATGATTTTCATTATTACTATTATTATAATAAAAAAAAAAAAATCATATTTAGCATACACAAGTCCTCACCTTTTTTTCGGTCTGTCTGTTCGTTTAATTTAATTTCATTTCATTTTCTTTAAGCTTATTTTACTTAGTCTTATTTTAGCAGGAATTCTGGAACTCGTTTTTTCAACCCCTTCAACGACTTTCGATTTTAAATTAAATTAAAAGCAAAGTTTTAGTAAGGCCTAACAGGAAGTAATGGGACAAAAACTAATTGTTGCAACTGATAACAACGTGTTGACATTGAGCTAGTACGTTGCTTTGCCACTTACCATCATCTAGATACATTTGATCCAGTTCTTGTGGTTCCTGTTTGATGCTGATGGCCAGCGTGGCAGGTTCTCCTTCGTCCTGTAAAAGAGGAGATGGCCCACTCCTCACTGGAACTTTAGGCAGCTCTGTGGCCTCACCTGTGACTGGAGACTGGGAGTCTGGGAAACTGTGACTGGGAGTGAAGACAAGTTCTGGTGCAGAACTCGGGGTAGAGGGATGGGAGCCAGGAGAAGAGGACGCACTGCCCGATGGGTAGAGACCAGGCTGCTGGTAGCGGCCAGGCGTGGGCTGGATGGCTGAAACATGAGGGATGGCACTTGGCTGAAGCCCAGTGTTTGAGCCTGGAGAGAGACATTGAGGAGAGAAGTGCGTGGGCGAGAGATCCTGCAGTTTTGGGCTGGTGCTAGGAGAGGAGGAGGAGCACGACAGGGACGAAGGCTTTGCCGTGAGTCTCTGAGGACTGTAAGCGGCTGTCACGCAGGCTCTGTTTTCTGAAGGCATTATGGCAGGCACAGCTTGCAGAGCGTAATACGGCTTGACGAGGCTAGGGGAGTGCTGCTGTGCACACAGGCGAGGGAGCTCATAGTCATCATGTGGCTCTGTCTTTATGGTGGGAACTGTGAAGAAAGACAGAGAGGTCTCAAATGAGAAGAAAAAAAAAAACACGAGTAAACAAACACGGTTGGTTCACGAGGTGTCACGTGAGCCGGGGCGATCGAGTGGGCTTGTGGCTAGGATACCCAGAGCTAAACAAACATTCTCATCAATGAGACTGTGTGTCTGAGGCGTCACACTCCCGCCCAGCTGAAAATATTTAAAGAAAGAAGGGGGAAAAAAAGGGATGAATCATCACCACAAGAGACTTCCAGCTGTTTCTATAATAAAAGAGACTATTTTCATTGGAGCTTTCCCTAGCAGTAATACACTTTCAGCGTGTATTATGTGAAACTTTGAGGCAGGAAGCTTCATTTCCAAGAGAGTTTAATTAATTAATTAGCAGTCAAGAAAATATTTAATATGTTACAGATATGGGTCTTTGTGCCTGTTTAAAATCTGAACTTGTTTTTTATCAGAACATCTTTTGTTTATCAAAATAAATAAATAAATAAATAAATAAATAAATCAACATTCTAACATTCACTGGTTAACCATAAAATTAATACCATCTGCCTAATATTGTGTAGGTTCCCCTTGTGCTGTGAAAACAGCTCTCACCTGTCGAGGCATGGACTCTATAAGACCTCTGAAGGTGTGCTTTGGTATCTTGAAGCACCAAGATGTTAGCAGCCAGTCCTTTAAGTCCTGTATGTTACAAGGTGGGGCCTCCATTGATCAAACTTACTTGTCCAGCACATCCCACAGATGCTCAAATGGATTAAAATCTGGGGAATTTAGAAGCCAAGTCAACACACTGAACGCTTTGTCACGTTCCTCAAACCATGCCTGAGCAATTATTGCACTGTGGCAGGGTGCAGTATCCCATTGAAAGATGCCATTGCCATTAGGGAATACTGTTGCCATGAAGGGGTGTTCTTGGTCTGCAACAATGTTTAGGTAGGCGTGGGTGATAATAAAACATCTGCATGAAAGCCAGCACTCAAGGATTCCCAGCAGAACATTGCCCAGAGTATCACACTGCCTCTGGTTGTTGGTGCAGACTCTCCCATCTCTTCCCCAGGGTCCACATGATGTTAAAGAAAATGTGCTTCATTGGACCAGGCCACCTTCTTCCATTGCTCTGTGGTCCAGTTCTGATGTTCACCTGCTCATTGTAGATGCTTTCAGAGGTGGACAAGGGTCAGAAGCAAGTTGCTATGGTGTTAGCCCCATACACAGCAAGTCGCACTGTGTGTTCTAACACCTTTCATAGCCAGCATGAACGTTTTCAGCAACTTGTCCTACAGTAGCTCTTCTGTAGGATCAGACCAGATGGGCTAGTCTTCACTCCCCACAAACATCACTGGGCCTTGGGTGCTCATGACCCTGCTGCTGGTTCACTGGTTATTCTTCTTTAGACCACTTTTGGTAGGCGCTAACCATTGCACACTGGAAAACCCCTCAAGACTTGCTGTGACCTCTGACCCAGTCATCTAGCTATTACAATTTGTTGCCTAATATACCACCCCTTGATTGATTGACCACTGTCAGAAGTTTTAATGTTATGGCTAATCAGTGCACAGTATACATAAGTTTCAACGATATAACCACAGAATTTTTAAGATTTTCACAATGCCCTGCTGTAGTGAAGTTTTCAGACCTCAGCCCAATATATTAATCTTCATCAGATTACCTTGATAGGTAGACTTTGTCAACACTATCTTTCCCACTCCGAAATTGAAGTGAATGGCCACTAAAAATTAAGATCAGGAGGCCATTATTTAGGTGCATTAAAGCCAGTTCTTGTTTATGGCATTCTGATATCCCTCTTTTATTAAGATGGCCTTTGCAGTGACAACATGCAGACCCTTTCATATACTGTTAATCTGATATTTATATCGTTACATAGTTTCTAATATGTCTTCACAACTACTGCAACTTGTACTGTGTACAGTCCTGGGATGCTATAACATTGCCCTGCTGTGCAGTCATGACCACAAGTGTAAAAGAAATATATCATGCATAATGTCATAAAAACTAAGGCTGGCTTAAGCTTTGTGTTAAGAGTCATACATTCTACAGGTCGTGGTGAAGGAAGTACTGTTTATAATAATTATACACGGGGCAGATGTCGGACTACTGATCGGAAGGTTGGGAGTTCAAATCCAAGCACCGCCAAGCTGCCACTGCTGGGCCTTTGAGCAAGGCCCTTAACTTCAAACGCTCAATGGTATAAATGAGATAAAAATGGAAGTCGCCCTGGATAAGGGCGTCTGCCAAATGATGGTAATGTAATGTAATGTACTATAGTTACATAAACGATAGCAGGAACGAACTTATTTTTAGTAGATGTTCCACAACATTAAATGCATCTATAAATGGAAAAAGTACAATATGCATTCTTTCTTTAAATGGTATAAGAGGACAAAAAAAGGGTTATTGAAAAATAGTCATCTTCAGGATGGTAACAGTAACTCTGCTTCAAGTTGGGCTGTATCACACCACTCCGGCTTTGATTATTTTCCTCTGATAGCATGCCTCACATGTTTAATATAACAGTACCGGTATTCCGAATCTATGAATGAATGAAAGAAATTCTGTTTTTGACATGGGAATGTGATCTGGCTAAAATGCAAAAAAATGTCCAAATAAGAATGGAAAAACATTGTTCCTCTCAGATAAAAATGGTTTTGAGAGTAACAAGAGAGACTGGGAATGATCGCTGTGATGATCAGAAGTATGTGGGACATCAGTATAAAGCATGCTACCCGTGGCTGTGTGATGTAAGTTCTCACTTCCCTATTGTCCACCACCCACACATTGAAGACCACAATGTTGCAACACATAAGGTCTTTCTTTGAGATGGGGCCATGATTCATCTCCACACACACACACACACACACACACACACACACACACACACACACACACACACACACACACACACACACA
>JAQLOM010000011.1:18391624-18401687 GCA_030068315.1 Chrysichthys thysi | reverse complement strand
AACGGAAAAATGCGTCGAACACGTTCACACCACGAGTGCTTGAGCGGAACTGAATGTTTGTGGCGTGAAGCGTGGGTTGCCTGTCTGTACATCAGTCGAGGATTTGTTCATTAGTTGGTACAAAATCTGTTCAGGGATTTACTCTGTACGTCTATTTGTTCGCCATCTGATGCGTTTGAGAGCCGAGGGTCCCCTGTACTATCGCGTAGCAAGTGTGAGTACAGCCATTCCGCCTTCAGCAACCTCTCCTGTTTTCCATACAAGTCCCTTGCGTATGAGCTGTCTCTATGGAAACGCACGTGCTGGTTCGAGCGCGTTCTTACGAAGCTGATCTGAATCGAATTGCTGCTGAGCGGAAGTTCCACAGTATCGACCAACAACTCGAGGCCAACCGAAGTCAAAAGTACACCTTTATTGTAATGTGTGTGTGTGTGTGTGTGTGTGTGTGTGTGTATGCGCCTGTGTACGCATTGACCTTTGCCCTATGCAATGTGATGCTATGCATGTGTGCAACCCATGCCATCTTATAGGTCATGCACTTCTTTTAAGTTAGTTAATTAATTAATTAATTTTTAAGGCCCCCTCCATCCCCTTTGCTCTCACACACAGAAGTGATACAGATGATGTTCTTTTCCCGAATCCGCATCCGTGTTTAATCTTACAGATAAGCCTGGATTATGTAGGTCACAGACTTGTTTATCTGCCTCCTCCCAAAAACAAAGCCGAGGCTGTAACCGTGCCAGACGTTCCCCCTTGCCAGTTCTTCGCTCTTTCTTCTCCCCCCTTCTCAAAGCTCTGGGCAAATATTGACATATTTTGCAGCTTTGAAGACGGGGGCGAACGCGGCAGAGTTTAGATTCTCATCTGGACTCCATTAGCGAGCCGGATTAGGGCTAATGATATCCTACAGGAAAACAACGGTAGCTAAACATCTAACTCCAACTCCTCTCGTCTCCTCTGCTTCTCCTTCTCCCTCCCCTCACCCTCTCTTTCTCCTGCCTCCGCTCTCACTCGCACTCCTGTTTCGCCTTGAAGTCGCACCCTCGCGCCGTAACCGAACCAAACGGATCCGAGAACTTCCCGTCCTTGCTTTTCGGCGTCGTTTTCTTGGCCGGTGTAAAACATTGTTTTGGTTTTTTTTTTCTTTTCACATTTCTCAACCGTTCCACGCCACTCCGTGTATGTACCCCTTTGGCCTCGTTGGCGTGCGGGGGTGGGATTTAGCGTCAAAAGCCCTTATTACTGTGCCGATGAGGCAAAGCAGCCTATTGCACGAGCCGCCTGCCTCCGCATCTGCGTCCAATCAGAGCGAGCCAATCAGCATTCAGCGGTTTGGCTGCAGTAAGAAAAGAGAAAAGAAAAAAAACAAACTCCCCTGAGGAGAAACTGTGCATGTGCGTGTGTGTGTGTGTGTGTAACTTTAAAAGAAAAAACACACACAAACGCACACACAGAGTGCTAGAAATAGCTGTTTTTCAGTGTTTAATGCTGCACTCCGGTATGGATGAGTTAAAATGGTGTTGAACTATTAACCTCTAACTTCAGGCCATTTATCTGAAGCTCATTTGTGCTCATTTATGCATTAGCACAGACGAAAAAACGCACGCACACACACAACATCGTGCTCATTACTCCACTGTTTGGTGCTCGGTCCCCGTGGAAACCCGGTGGCACCGGCGCTGCTCTCCCGCTAGTTTGAGCCTGATTGGCACATCTGCACCGGCAGCCGACAAGCCTGGCAGGGCGGAAACACCACCACCACCACCACCAACCCCTCACCCCCAGGCTGCTTTTTTACATTAAGCTGGAACGCCGCAGCCTCCGTTTCTGCGCTTTATCTGCGCTCGGGGTCGAGAAGCGGATTTGGCAGAAAGCGCGGCGTTTGTGCACCGAGCCTGATGCAGGAAAAGGGAACGAGCGAGAGACGGTAGCAATGCTCGGAGAGATGGCTCCGACGGCTCGTCTCTTGGCTTTGATTAAATAAGCATCCGAGAGCGTCGGTGGAAATAGCAGCGTAGAACTTTACGAACATTAGCAGCTTCCTTTCCGCGCATCTGATTGACGAGAGAAAGTTCCGCCAGAAACGTGTGTGCGAGGGGTGCTTACTGAACTTCGAATAAACGACCACGTAACGGAAGGCCATTCTGTCGGGCAAAACGTTTCCCGACGTGGCACAACGTTATGTTCCCAGGGCGGTTTAAGAATGAAGCTATTCTATGAAGCTATATACATGACCAGGAGTTCACCATGGAGCCGGAAACTGCGATACCTTGGAGGCAGCCCTATCGGGCATGTTGCAGACTGATGGCTCATGGTGAACGTCTCAAAGGAGCGCAATGTCGGGTGTAAACTGTTTGTTTTTGTCCTTTATTAATAATTTCCCTTCTCTCTTTTTGTCTCCGTGTGTCTCTCACAGGTTTTCCCACCGTTGCCCAACGAAGCCGAGATCACGCACACCAAAAAGCTCTTCCGGCGCCGTCGGAACGACCGCCGGTGAGTCCCCTCATTCCCAGAAGGCCGATCCAGCGCTGATTTCACGTCCCCCGTGCGCCAGTGTTGTCTTGCGTCTAACCCAAGTGATTGTGACAGAACAGAGAGTTCCCACCGCTCGCTCGCTCTCTCCCATAGGCTCGTTTTCCCCACAGCCAAAACATTTTCGGACAGGAATTTTGGCTGTAGACTTGCAACAAAAAAGGAAATACATCAAACACACACACACACACACACACACACACACACAGTCACACTTTCCACAAGCCGCTTGTGGAAATATTGTGCTTGGATTAAGAGGTTTAATCAAGCTTTAGTAACGTGAGAGCGAAAGTACAGTTTGAATTCTGCAGCGTCCGCAGCTCTGATCTCCAAATGCGACTCTTTTTTATTTATTTATTTATTTATTTATTTATTTCCGTCCTTTTATTTTTTTTACTTGATGTCACTGGAAAGTTTGAGTCGGTTGCAGTTTGCCGTTGCTAAGAAACAGCTTAAAGAAGAAAATATTTTGGTCTATGTGTAGACAAAAACGAGGCTCGGGAGACAGGAGCACAGCAAAGCCTTTTTTGTTTTCGGCGTTCTTCAGGCAGGCAGGACGGCAGGATTCGTCCTCCCTCGTCTACAGTGGCTTGACCCGGAGAACGCGGAGGACACGCGCGCTGTTAAATATTACTTTTTACATCCTGCAGCATTCTTTTTTTTTTTTTCTTTCTTTCGTTTTTTTTTGTTGTTGTTGTTAAACTGCCGGTAAAATTTTCAAGGCCGCCTCAGAGGGGTGTAATGATTCACTGGTAATGGTTCGCCTTAACGTCGGTGTCTGTGCCATGTTCTGGTTTATTCCGTGTACAAGCCGAGAGACCAGAGAAGTCACTACCTGAAAAGGAGGCATGCCTAAAAGTCACAATAAGGAGGTGTGGCCTCTGTATGTGTCAGTCACAATAAGGAGGTGTGGCCCCTGTATGTGTCAGTCACAATAAGGAGGTGTGGCCTCTGTATGTGTCGGCCACAATAAGGAGGTGTGGCCTCTGTATGTGTGAGTCACAATAAGGAGGTGTGACGTCTGTCAGTAACAATGAGGAGGTGTGGCCTCTGTATGTGTGAGTCACAATAAGGAGGTGTGACGTCTGTCAGTAACAATGAGGAGGTGTGGCCTCTGTATGTGTCGGCCACAATAAGGAGGTGTGGCCTCTGTATGTGTGAGTCACAATAAGGAGGCGTAACCTCTGTCAGTAACAACGAGGAGGTGTGGCCTTTGTATGTCAGTCACAATAAGGAAGTGTGGCCTCTGTATGTGTCAGTCACAAGGAGGTGTGGCCTCTGTCAGTCACAATAAGGAAGTGTGGCCTCTGTATGTGTCAGTCACAAGGAGGTGTGGCCTCTGTCAGTAACAACGAGGAGGTGTGGCCTCTGTATGTGTCAGTTACAATAAGGAGGTGTGGCCTCTGTCAGTAACAACGAGGATGTGTGGCCTCTGTATGTGTCAGTTACAATAAGGAGGTGTGGCCTCTATGTGTCAATCACAAAAAGGAGGTGTGGTCTTTATCTTTTAGTCATTATAAGGAGGTGTGGCCTCTATCTGTCAATCACAATAAGGAGGCGTAGCTGTTTCACCTGTAAGTCCCAGTAAAGGAGGCGGGCCTAAATTTGCGACATTAACATTATTGACGAGCACCGAGTTACACTGAACGGTATTGAATAGTATCATTAAATTTTTGGCAAATTTGAATCCTTTTTCATGTGTCCTCCCTGCGATCTCATATCTTATCTGGCTTTGATTTTTAGTCGAGGCGTGAAGTGTTGGTTTTGGACCCCTTTAAGCTGTAATTGGCTGTAAAAGGCGGACCACAGTCAGCGGAGAGTCAGTGTTCTTTCTTTAGGTCATTTTCCAGGAAAAGGAAGCTCTGTGGCTTTAACTGCACCGGAGGAAACCAAAGTCAAGCCTTTTTACCTGAGCGATTTCTGTTGATCTGCTGAACAGGAGTAGGCCCTTAAAGCCGCAGTCGTGACCTTTTCGAGAGGACAGTAGGAAAAGCGAGAGGTGAGGAAAATAGAATGCTACAGAGAGGCGTTCAGGAAGTCATACGGAGAGAACGAGGGAGAGAACGATCACGAGAGGAAGGAAGGGATAATGGGAGATGACAGGAAAAGGGCAGTGTGTAGCGGAGGGGAAAAGAGAGGCGCTGCTTAATGGGCTGTGAAAATGCGCAAGAGAAAGGAGGAAAGACAAGATAAGACGAGGGACAAGTGGGGGCATATGTGACCTGTGTGTGTGGGGGGGGGGGCACGCATGCATTAAATCTGAACCCAACTTCATTTAACAACATGGTGCAGAATCTTTTTTTTTTTCCGTCCCAACTTCCTCTCTCGCTCCCTCCCTCTCGTGCTTATCCCCCTGACAGAAGGCTTTCCAGCCTGTTATTGCTGTGTACTGGCCACCCACAATGCCTTGCTTCTGGCAAGGAGGACACTGCGGTCTTGTTGTTTGTTGGCATCATCATATCTCTCTCTCTCTCTCTCTCTCTCTCTCTCTCTGCCTTGTTGTTTGTTGGCATCCTCTCATACTTTCCCCTATAGGTCTGACAATGGGCCTTGTTCCAATCTAAAATCCTGCCCTCCCCCTTCTTGTCTCCCTTGCCTTTTCTGCCTCTTCAGCACAACCCCTTGCTTTTGACGTCTCACAAACTGCTGCATTGTCTGTAGACCGCAGCCAAGCGTTCGATTCAATCGAAGGTCCCGGTGACCTGCAATAATTATTAGCGCAAAGCTTTAAAGGAGGCTTTTCAGCCCCCCTCAAAAAATGTGCGCCGTTTGAACCCTCAGCCCGAATCGAGTTCGTCTTTTAAGACGTCTTTGGTGTCTAAAGTTTGCCTCTTTTAGTTTTGCACCAAATCTTCGAGCATGTCGAACTTTCCCAAAAGAAGATTCCCAGAAACCCTCCCTGAGTCTCACTGTTGGATCAGGGTTCAACCTCAACAGGATACTGCAGATGAGACCCGCTACTGTGATCATGAAGATCGTCCTGTTGCTCATCCCATGCCTGATGACCAACATTTCAACACAATCTCGACACTGTTTTTACTCTTCTGCACTTATACGAGGGAGAATCAAAATGTGAAGGCAAAATATATTGAACGGCTTTAATAGAAGTAAGTGTGAGAACTTGAACACGTCCCCATGCGAGACGACGCATTTGTGGTGTCGTTCATCGAGCTCCTGGATTCCTGCAGAGAAGAAGGTTTTCTTCTGCTCCCGAAGCCAGGTGAGCCCCGCTTCCTTTACTTCATCATCAGAGGTGAATCTGCGTCCACACAGCATCATCTTCAGGGGGCCTTAGAAATGCATAGGAACCAGAATAGGAACCTTCATGTCCCAAAAGAACGTTAACGGGAATGTCTCCACTCCACACTTTGCCGGTCGCTCTCTAGGTTATCATGTAAATTTAAAATTGCCTTTACTTTTCGATTCTCCCTCGTATATGCTCATAATTTCTAATCCGCCAGAAGAGGACAGGTTTGAGTCCAGGTTTCAAAATGAAAGCAATATGCAAGTAAATTACAGCTTAGTGTAGCTGCACGCTAACAGGAGCCTACATCATCTAGTTTAGCTTTTAGTGAAGTTAAACTGCATGTTAAATGAATCCACAGACGTTTGAACCTCTCATTTGAATCACGTAATTGAGTTTTTTAGATTTTTTCCCTAAATCGAAGTGAAAATGTGACGTAACGTGATGCGAGAGGAAGTGATTCGATGCTTGTTTGGGGTTTTTTTTAAACTCATATTTCGACATAATAATTCCGAGTTGTGAAGCAAACATACAGCAGACCCTCGGCTCGCGGACGCGTCGGGTGGCGAACAAATCGACGTACGAACCAAATTCCCGAACAGATTTTGTCCCGACTGACGAACAAATCCTCAGCTGACGTGCAGACAGCCGACCCATGCTTCACGCCACAGACCTTCAGTTCCGGTCAAGCACTCGTGGTGTGAATGTGTTCAACACATTTTTTCCGTTGTGTTTCTCTGCATTTTTATTACAGCATTTTACTTCACTCATTGTTTCTGTCTATTTGTCTGGTACAAATTTTGTAATCAATTTTTAACCCACTTCCCCTTAACCTATCGACTTGAAACTTGGTAGCCATGTTCTACTCCGATGACGGTGCATTTTAAGCAAAAAATTTTTTGGAAAAATTCAAATTTTAAAAATCTAAAAAAAAATATTTGGGCTATCATGTCCGGTTGCGGAGATAACGAACATTTAGTTATGTATTACGTAATTTAAATATAACTTTCATTTAGGTTCATTTTTCTATAATTAAAGTGATTTTTAATTTTATTCTGTTATTCTATGTTTTATGGCCACACATAAACCCATAATACATTCATTGTATTTACATTCATTTCAATGGGAAACACTGATTTGGGTTGTGAACAGAGTCTCGGGACAAATTCAGTTCGTGAGCCGAGGGTCCACCGTATTATGAATGTATTACAAGTCCGACCCGCAGGTTGCACACGGCGCTGAACTGTTAGCTGTAAGCCGCGTGAGTACGCCAACGTGACCGCAAGTCCATCTTATTTACAGAAACGCACACTTCACACATCATTTTGCTCTGCCTGATGTAATGTTCGCATGAAACATCCACGACTGGACGCAAGGTGTACCTCATTGGGGTTTGTTTGTTTGTTTTAGGTTATTTGTGTATTAATTAATTTATTTCTTTATTTAATAAATTTATTTAAGGACTAAAAAAGAAAAAGTTTGTTTGCGAACGCCTGGCATCGAGTTTGTACCAGGAACTTGGTTGAAGCGCGTCCCACAGCTCCAGTGAATATGTCTGGTGAATTAGATGACCTGAACAGACAGACGCCCTCAGTCTGCCTTTCCTCGCCTCGTAGTACGTTTCACTGCCAGTTTCTGCACCTTTTAGGATTTAAAGTGCGTGAGCTGGAAGCCGTGTGTGTAATTAAGTTAATAGGCTTAAAACAAACACGCACACACGAGCACACGAGCACACACACACACACACACACACACACACACACACACACACACACGCTCCTGGGCGGTTTTTAGAATATTCACGTACGCTTCGGTGTGAGTACTGTGCGT
This sequence comes from Chrysichthys thysi, assembly GCA_030068315.1. Classification (NCBI taxonomy): domain Eukaryota; kingdom Metazoa; phylum Chordata; class Actinopteri; order Siluriformes; family Claroteidae; genus Chrysichthys; species Chrysichthys thysi. The sequence continues at coordinate 18,394,081 of JAQLOM010000011.1, read as the reverse complement.
CTTTAGTTTTTTTCTGCTCAGGAAGACGGCGTGCATTGTGCTAGGAACGTGATCGAGTTCTCCCGTTGGTCCGAGCTAATGTTGTCGTTTAGCTCCTCTCATCCTGGGAGCAGGAAAAGATTTTATATGGAATATAAAATCTCCTTTTGTTGTTGTTGTTATATTTTATGTTATTGTTATTATTTTAAAGTAATAGGTGAGATTTCCTGGAGCTGGCAAATTCCTCTGCATTTCTCTGGTATTCGTTTAGTAAAACATATAAAAAGTCTAATTACGGGGCACAATTCAAGATCTGGTGGTGGGGATGGGGGGGGTTCGTTTTCATTCGAAACGCCTGCAATTTTAGTAGCCGTTCTTTTTTTTTTTTGTCAACTGCAACAAAAAAATAAAGTAGTGATGATGATGATGATAATAATAATAATAATAATCACACTCTGGAATCAGGTCAAATCCAGAATAGCTGAGCATTCCAGAAAATGTAATCTATATATATAAAATTCTTTTGGCGTTTGAAACGGAAATGCCGTATGACCACAGGACATATTATACGTGCGTACGAGCGGAAACAGCGCTTACATTTGAACTAATCACTTTGTTTGTGGACGCCATTTTTATCGCGTCTTTACAAATCGTTATTATTTGTGTGAGAGTTATTTTACTGATATTGAAAAGAAGTAAACACCTATTTGGGAAGTCATTATTTAAGAAAACTTTGATCTAAATATATAAAATTCTTTTGGCGTTTGAAACGGAAATGACGTTCGACCGCTGTTTGTTGAGAAATAAAATTGGAATTAACAAACTTATTTTATAAATACTGCATTTTATTTATTTCCCCTTGCACTCAGTGAGCAACGCCACTGGGGAATCCGCTAATAGACATCTTAAAAATTAAATAAATAAATAAATAAATACAGGTGCTCCCCTAGTTCCAATGGTCCAACTTACGATTTTTTGAAGTTATGATGACAGTTGCGATGCGCTAAAAATTGTAAAATATGTACACAGGTATCAGTGTAACAGCGTATGACGCACGATACGTTCGGACGACGCCTGGATGTACGCGTCACTCCCCTGCGTGATGCCTCACTCTCTCCTGCAACTCACGGAGTTCCCTTGTGTATCGGTGTACTGTACAGTGCGTTACCGCCTGTTTTTTTTGTGTGCTTCAAGAGCTAATTTTAATTCAAAAGCATGTTTTCTAAACACCCAGCATGTCTCCTACAGGAAAAGACTCCTGGGTAGGCTAGGCTAAGCTAGGCTAAGATAACTAAGCTAGGCTAAGCAGTGGTTCGACGTACGATATTTTCCACTTATGATAGGTACAGCGGAACGCATCTCCATCGTAACGTGAGGACTACCTGTGTATAAAAACTTGAAAATGTTCATCTTAAAATTTCAGCTTACTTGCAATAAACATTTTTTTAAAAACCAAAACCAAAAAAGGGAATCGACAGTTATTAGAATGAAAGCGACCGTGTTTTTTTTCCCCTTCGCCTCGCACGCCCAATCGGTCGCGTTCAACGAGGCGCAAAACAGTTTGTGTTTGTGAAATCTCTCTCTCCTCTCTTTTTCGTTTTCTTTTCCTCCTTTTCATTCGTATATTTATTTAGTTAGTTCTAGTTTTGTCACTTTCGTAAACTCGAGCTTTCTCCGAATTCTTTTTTTTTTTTTTTCTCCCCACCTTATCGCTCCTCTACGTCTCGCTCTGTTCTTTTGGGGTTTTTTCGACGTGCACTTCCTCGTGTGAGCCGTGAGTTACTCAACACCCAGCCGACCACATGAAAATCACTGAGCGAGACAGGCGAGATCTCTGATATCATCATCATCATCATCATCAGCCCGGAGGAGGATTCGGTCCAATCGTGCTGAGTAATTTCCGATATCCGTTGAAGCAGTGTGTGCGCGTGAGCTTTAACACGCAGCTTCCATCTGTGTGTGTGTGTGTGTGTGTGTGTGTGTGTGTGTTCTGATTCTCAGAGCCACGGCGCTGATCCGATCCATTACAGCCGAAGGCTTAAACCGGATCCTATATCGGCGCCGTTAATCTGAGAAGTTCCACGCCAAGCCAAACGTTTGTGTTTAGCTTTCCCTTCCTTTCAGGCTGTTTGTTTCCGAGCCCTGTTTCCACGCCGGCCGCTTGTTCTCAGGATTAACGTCTGAAATATGCAGAGGCCCGAATCCTGGCGTGCGCTCTTAGTGTGTTTGTTTCAGGCTTGGCGGAAACATGCGTTGGGGGGTGGGGGTGGGGGTGTATGAATATTCATGCCCTCTGTCTGAAGTTCCGGTGTTTACCTAGAGGAAGTTTACCCAGAGATCAGACTCTATCGAGCAGCTAGAGGGGAAAAAGAAGGATGTGGAGCTTTAATGATGTGAGCTTTTCTAGCTGTGTGTGTGTGTGTGTGTGTGTGTGTGTGTGTGTGTGTGTGTGTGTGTGTGTGTGTGTGTGTGTGTGTG
>JAQLOM010000011.1:18288121-18308713 GCA_030068315.1 Chrysichthys thysi | reverse complement strand
CACACACACACACACACACACACACACACACACACACACACACACACACACACACACACACACACACAGAGCTTGGCTGCAGTGCCGAGGGAGGAAGTGGGCAGTAATGAAAGAGGCCTTGCCTCGGAGCAGAAAAGCGGCACAGAGCCTCTGAAATTAGAGAGACGCCTCTCTTTCTTCATGCGTCGCACTCCTTAAAAAAACTCTCCTTCTAGCTTCACTTTGTGCCGTTTTTTCTCTCTCTCTCTCCCTCTCTCAAAATGTTTTCTTTCCGTTTCGCAGAGGCCACCAAAAGGACCCTGCCCAAAAAGAGCCTGCACTTTTTCCTCCACGGAATGATGTCAATTCCTGTGCTGCCCTTTCCTCCTTGGCTAACCCAAACAACCGAAGGAATGAAGGAGCAGGTCTCTGAAGTGCCCTGTTTTTTATTTCTTTTTTCCCCCCGCTAGCTCCAGGTCTCTTACTGCGCGCTCTAGCTCATACTAGCCCTCATACCAAGAGTCGCTCTACAGCCTCCACAGAGACCGAGGGGGAATCTGAGATGTGTGAGAGCAGGAAGGTGTTTCTGGATCAGCTCGCAAAAACCCTGTAACCCTGAGCAGCATGTAATCAGGCTGTCCCTGGATCAGCTTGCAGTGGCGCTCCTTAATGAGACCCCTCAGAGTAAATTTAGCCGTGCAGAGGAAGCGTGTGTGGAGTTTGGGTGTTTACCGTCGCCACTGATCTCACCTTTCACTGCACTCCTGCACCGTTTGCACTCACATACATACACACACACACACACACACATACCATCGCTAATATCTCCCAACCCAGGCGCTTAGCTTCATTTTACTTACACACACACGCGCGCCATTGCTAACAGCTTAGATCCCAGATGCTTAGCTTAATTTTACTCACATATACACACACACACACACGCTTCAAACGATTTCCTGTCTTCAAGACTCTTTTTTAGTAAACCTCAGCAAAACTTGTCAAACCTACAGTCATACGATGTTGAAAAATCACCGTTTAGTCTGGCGCTTTATGGTAACCATGGTTGCCAACCTCTGAACCCTAATACCACCATAACTCCACTGTTGTACTTCCGTAAAAAATTCCCTTTAGTGCCATTTAGCGACAGCGATTATGCACTTAACCATGTATACACCATGGCCACGGTTTGTCTGGGGATACTCATGAATGCTATCGATAACAGAACGGATATTTACTCAAACAATGTTATGAAACAAATAAAACAAATAACCATGGTTAAGATGGCTAACACGGTGCCAGACAACACTGTAATAGCAATATATCAATATTAGCTAGGATGCTTTCTGAGGAGAAAAGGTGAAATTGGCACGAAACTAGACGAACTGCGATTCTTTCCATGTTGTTCTTGGTGTTCCCGGATACTGGTCCGTTATTAGACGTGCCACATGTTTTACGTTCTCGTTCGTCCAAGTTTCCTAAAAATTAATCCAGTTAAAACAAGTTGTAGTCTAGGTGCCGATCCCTAACGCATCCCAAGGCTTCATCGGATTGTTGCTCGAATACTTAAACAACTTTTGACCCTTTTTGACTTCCATAAACCTCTAAACACAAATATTTAATCAGGTCAAATTGCTAAAAGTAGATTCTCGCAAAACCTTTAATCATCCAGTCCAAATTGTAGGCGCTGTAACTTCAATGAAAGAGCGCGAGAGGAAAAAACAAGGTGAGGGGGGAAAAAAAAGAGTAACCAAACTCCAGAAACAAGAGCCAAGAACTTAAGCAAGTCCTTCACTTCACATGTGTCTGTCTCTCCATCTGTCCATCACTCACTCTCTCTCTCTCTCTCTCTCTGCTGGCCTCCAGCCCAGCGAGCCTGTCTGTTGGTGGCAGTCGGATTGAGGCTAACTCTTAATAAACCCCAGCTTTCCAGGACAAACAACACACACTGAGCTAGCTCGTCCAGTAATCCCGCTCAGGCTTAGACACACAAACACACGCTAGCACACACGGTGCTCTGACATCTAAGAAGCAAGGACAATCAGGAGAAAACAGAACCAACTTGTTCTAGCTTGTTTACTTCAGAAATCAATAAACTTGATCTTTAGAAAATGTCGTCGGGAAATCGGAAAGAAACGGGGTTTTGTCTCAGCTCCACACCCTGCACGCTTGGTCTGAGGGTAATGAAAGCAGCGGCAGATATGTTCTCCTTCACCTGTCAGTCAAACAGACAGCTATGCGACTATTTACCACACAGGAGGAGCAGGACATCGAGCCTGCTTTCGCTTCGGCTCAGATTTTCCACTAGACCTGCAACGCAACCCCTCTCTGAACATACCAAAGTCTCTCTCTGGTGCAAGCAAACGCCTCAGCGAAACGCAGTACCACTCGGCGTTTGTTCAGGGTCGCCATGGGATTCGAGGCAGAGCGAGAACAAAACAGAACGTCTCCAGAAGAAACTCAGCATTTAGTGTGTCTCAGGGTAGGAATCCGCATGTGTCCGGTGCAATGGGGTACAGCCAGGCTTTGAACCCTGTAGGGCTAAGCAGCAAGTTCCAATCAGTCTTCCCTTTTATCATCAAACTACTGCAAGAATTTGAAGAAAGAACTGAGAGTTTGTCCTCATTCCTGCTTCATTGCTCACTCGGCTTTCAGTCCACCGTCTTTGTTCGCGGTGCACGGAAAGGCGACACATTCACCTTTTCCACCAAGATTCTGATTTAAAAAAAAACAACAAACCCTTTTTTAATAAGCCTGGAAGTTAAATATACAAGTTTTTGCTATGAGAAGATCGAGGGTCTGGGAGCGGAGAGTCAAAAGTGACAATCTTCACAAGAGAGCCAAAGCAAAGTGGGATTTTTTTCCCCTGATCTCATTTCAAGAGTCATATTTTACCATCTAAAGTCAAATCCACATGACACGACGATGTAAACATAGACAACTTTCACACACCACACACACAATGTGTTTGTCCTGAGTGGGTTAGCATTAGCTAATATAAGCTTTAGGAACGCAGCACGTGGCCATAGATTTACCCATGAAGCCATCGATTTTGTAGCTTCTGGAGCGTTTGAAGTTTCATAGTCGATTCGATATCTAACAGTACCATCGCTTTTACAGACCAGCACCTCCTAGTCTTCCTAGGCCGAAAATCGGACGCACTGCAGATCCGAAAGGGTTAAATCTCTCCCCCTTTGTCTTCCGTAATCACATTTCGGACGCAGCAAAGGCTAGCGTGAGAGGGCCAGGAGGTCAGAGCAGAGCGTTCAGGAGGAACGAGCCTCTTTTGTGTAAAGCCCCCGAGGGATCGCGCTTGTCTTCCTCTGCCAGAGAAATCAACTCGCCGGCTCCAGAGGCCCTGCCTTCCCGGTTTCCCTCCCTCTCTCTGAGCTTTATTCATCCAACTGACCCAAAACCAGGAGGCAAAGCAAGGGAGGAGGGCCGGTGAAAAAGTGGACAAGGGGTAGAGGGTTAGAGTGAAAGAGAAAGACGAGGCAGAGGAGGAGGAGGAGGAGGAGAGGTGATGAAAGACGGGCTTAGTTCCCTTCTACTCCACAAATTCACAGTGGGTAGTGTGGTATAAAATGTGAGAGGAGTGGAGCTGAGAAGGAGGAACGATGTTAGCAGGTTTTGTTTGCACTGCACGCTGCTGTCGGCACACTGGCGGCAAGCTTTTCATCCTCGTCCTCCACACACACACACGCACACACACACACACAAAAGAGAGAGGTAAAACAAACGGCGGGGCACACGAGAGGCCAGGGAAGGGGAGCAGACCAGCTCCAGTACAGGCAACATAATCCAGCACGTCCATCACATATATACACACACACGCACCTATCAACCCACACCCCAACCATGAAGCCCAGGGGTTTAGAGAGCTCTGTGTTTATGTGCCTTTTTCCTTCTTTTTTTTTTTTTTGCAGAGAAGTTATGCTCCTATCTCGGACCTGATCTCCACACACACTGAGAGTTAAGAGCTGAGACAGAGAGCAGGGCAGCGCACACCCACCGTCATGTTTAAAAAGAAAAAAAAACAGCTTTAAAGTCTCACTAATGAGAAACATCTGTATGAATAAAGAAGGCAGAGACCAGACCAAGTCTCTCAATCCATCTCTCTTACCCTGCCTCCCCTCTCTCTGCTTCACTATTTCACCCCCCTCCTCTGCCGCTCTACCTCCCGGCACCTCTTGTAAACACTCTGTATCCGTTCGCCTGCGACTATGAGGCCGGAAAATATCGATAATGAGAAGGCGTTCGGATCCGATGCTTGAGCAAAGACAGACGATAAGAATAATAAGAAGTCGGGTTAAAGGTTTGCGCTACTTATATTTAAAATAAAAAAAAAAACAAACAAAAACAACAATTATATACGACACTAAATCCAGTGCTATGATTTTCAGCATTTTATAATCGGATAGACACAAATACAGGCCTCATAGTTCAGGGGATCATGGAGTAGAGGCACGGTGGCCACTAAAGCTCAAGGAAGAAAAGGAAAGAAAAAGACAGAGAATCAGGAGGAGAGAGCTCGGGGACGTATCTACGCAAGTCCTTACCTGAGAACCCCACAGGGGCTGAATGTATCGTTCCCCCAGTTTCAGTGGAAGCAGGCAGAGAGTCTGGAGAATCTGCACAAAGAAAAAGGAATAAAAGGTTAAACAAATGCTATATGTTAAACATATAGCACTGAACAAAGGTCTGAACACCTCAGGGCCTGGAAATGGATAGGACGGGTTTTACAACGTCCTGGGGCTGAGCGATGAGATTCAGAGACCCGAAAGACATTTTATTTGTTGTTGACAAAAGTCAATGATTTCACAAGGAGACTCAGAGAAGCGGGGAATACTGGTGACGACATGGCCGTACTTATACTGTGGTGTTTTTCAGAGCTGTACGGCGGCCATGTTTGACAGACGGATACAGAAAACTTCCAGAGGCTTCGTGGTTTCACTTTGCTCTTCTTGACGCTGAATATAAATTCTCAAAACAAAAAAAAAGACAAGCCAAAGGCAACTGTAGTTCAGTGTCTGTGTCCATGTGTGTGTGTGTGTGTGTGTGTGTGTGTGTGTGTGTGTGTGTGTGTGTGTGTGTGTTCTAGCTGTGATAGGAATATACAGTTTAGCAGGATACACTCCATCAAGCCAAAAACAATGAAGGAGACAGGAAATGGCCTCAGCCTTGAAAGCTGTGTACAGTAAATTTTCTAAATGGCATGCCAGCAGACAGGGAACTCTGAGTGTACGTGTGTGTACGCGCGTGAATGTGTGTGTGTGTGTGTGTGTGTGTGTGTGTGTGTGTGTGTGTGTGTGTGTGTGTGTGTGTGTGCGTGTGTGTGTGCGTGTGCGCGCACTAAGCAGCATAGAACAGGACTTTCTGAGGTTTCCATAGTGATCAGAGCTGTGGGTAATTATACATTCCATTCAGAGAATATAAACCATAGAGGACCCGCCCACCAGCCCACCAGCCAATCAGATGCCTCGACTGTCAAACGACCGTGTTATAAGTTAATGGTCTAAAGTTAAATGGAGTTTGACTTGACTTTATATTCGAGGCCTTTGATCCTCAGAGATCATGATGAGATGGAAATGGCGAGAGCGTACACACGGCCCCGGTGCTCCGGTGTCTCTTTAAGAACCGGTGATCGTCTGGTCAAGCTGCGGTCAAGCTAATGAGATGCACGGCCAAACCTGAGCATTACTCACTGACCACACAGAGAGAGAGAGAGAGAGAGAGAGAGAGAGAGAGAGAGAGAGAGAGAGAGAGCGAGCTTCAAACACTCCATGACTCATTTTAAGGGCAGAAAAACAAGCTGACGTTTAATTACAGCAGCCTTCATACTAACCACCGATGCACCAGCCCTATTTTATTTAAAAATTAATTAATTAATTAATTAATTAATTAAAATTCAATAAAATAAAATAGGGCTGGTGCATCGGTGGTGCCTGATCATTTATTTATAGCTTTTTTCTTTTACAAAATAAAGTATTTTTGTAGATTTCTAAAAAAAAGTAATAATAAATCCTCCATAATCTTAGCTATCATTAGGTGGTGAGATACGTTCCCATTTTTAATAGATATTTTTATGACGGTCTAATAAATGGTAGTACATTACATAGAAAATATGTAAAAACAATCAGTGATAAACAGAGATTTGATGGTTGTATTGTGTGTGTGTGTATATACATATATATATATATTTTTATTTATTTATTTTTTAATTTTAAATAAGCTAAAAATAAAAAGACTGACGAAATTGATCCCAATAATTGTTTTTTTAGCATTATTATTAATTATTTGTTTATTATTTTGTTTTAAAATAAGCTAAAAATCAAAAGACTGACGAAACTGATGACAATAATTATGGGTTTTTTTTGTCTTTTGTTTTTTTTTAAGAAGGGATGTCCTGACATCATCATCATCATCATCTCTCTCTCTCCCTTTTTCTGAATCCCGTCTGATCTCGGGTACATCACATCAAGCATGTGGAGGAACTCTCTCTTTGAAGCTCGCTCAGATTTCGCCGGGCTGAATCGGTTCGCGTCTAATCCTCTGAGATCGACGAGACTGGCGATCAAAGATTTTGAGAAGATGTAAGCGTGCGAACGAAAGCAAAACGATGAGGCGTTTGGAAGAATGTGTGTGTGTGCATGCATGTGTGTGTATGCCCATGACGTGGCACTCACTCCTGCTCCCTGGTCTGAGTGTTACACAGAGCTCATTCTCTGCTGTTCTCTGAGAAGAATCTGGTCACTTTTCTCATCACCCCATTACATTTAGTGCACTACGTAGTGCGCACTTCTGCACTTCTCTCTCCCTCTCTTTTGTTTGCCTTTGACTGCAGCTTAGATTGATATGCAATCAAGCAGCACACGAGCGGTTCTTCTTCTTCTTCTTCTTCTACTACTCTTGTCTGCGAAAGGTGTGCGTGTGTGTGTGTGTGTGAGAGAGAGAGAGAGAGAGAGAGAGAGAGAGAAAAGAATGGATGAGTAGAAGAGCGGGAGAGCAGTAGAGACGTACGAGAGCGTGTCTTGGGTCAGTGACGAGGAAGACAAAGCGATAACAAAAGAGGCAGCTCGAATAAATGAAGCACAGTTGGCTTCTTTTGTCCTATTAATATCGCTGGCTCTAGGACACACACACACACACGCACGTGTCTGCATAGAAACACAGCTGGGGCGACAAATGACTTCCTCTCTGCGTGATCACTGAGAGAGACTCTCTCTTTCAGCTCTCAGTCAAAGGACAAATCTGTTAAAAAGGTTTCCTCTACAAACTGAGGTTTCCTCCTTGCTCACACACACCACCCCCCATGCACACACACACACACACACACACACATTCCCAAACCCAAAAATCTGGTTCAGTAAAGTTATGAGTCACGCTGAAGTGGATGACGCAGAAGCAGGCGCCAAATAATTACACACCTTTTTATGTAAACTGAACATCGCTGTGGTTTTATAAAAGAGAATAATAATGCGACCGACGGAGGAGTTTCTGGTATTGAAATAGTGGTTTTTGTTCCAGGGGACAATTTAAAACAAACGAAGCAAAAAAAAAAACAAAAAACGAAAAACAAAAAAAAAACCACGAGCTCTTGTTAGTCCCCAGCGTTCTCCTGGAGCGCCGGGTTGCTTTTACGTGTTTGTTCGGGATTTTATTCTGTTCGTCTCTGTGACGCTGATCAGTGGGCGGAACATCAATAGAAAGTCGTGCCAAATCGCGGCCCAGTCGAATCCTCCATCCTGATTGGCCAGCGCCTCTAAGACGACTCACGAGTTTATATTATCGGTGTTCTAACACGTCGTCCTTTCTAGCGCAGGTCAACGGGTTAACGGCGTCGGGGATACGGTGGCGGGTTTTTGTAAGGAGACGTAACGGAAGGAGTCTCCGCTGTTGGCGCTTCGCGAGAGTCCAAGGAAAACCTGTACGTTTTCCGAAAAGGGAAAGACTTTTGAGGTATATTTCATGACTTTGAGGAATTCCAAAACGAAACTACAACAAGTCTGGCGATGGAACGGATTTTTATAGCTGCTGTAACGTAAACGATAACAGGAACATCTTCACAACACCAAAATGCAACTATAATCGGATAAAAAGCATGATGTCATACATTTATTTATTTATTTATTTATTTATTTATTTATTTATATTATTGTTAGCAAGATGCTGTCATATAAGAAGAACAAAACGTGCTGTTTGGGGAAAATAACCAACTTAACTTCGGCTTTACGTCAGGCTCCGGGCTGTTATTGATTTATTTCCTATAAATGGCACGTCGCGTTAGGTGTTATTCCCTGGCACATCACTTCGCTTTACGTTTATCGTAACACAGATCATAACCCACACTGGACTTCCAAGTTTCTTCGTCCCCTTATCGCTTTTCCGCAAAAACGAAATATTTTTAAAAACTGAAATATCTTCAAATATCATGCAATTCGGACAAAGGTTCTCGCACGTCAGAGATGATCCCACTTTGCTTCGGATGGAGAACATCTCTGACTGAGCTCGCCGCCAAAGCTGTGAATGAACACATCCCTCAGCGTAAAGACAGCGACAGAACAAAGCTACCCAGCCAGAGGATGAGAGAGAGAGAGAGAGAGAGAGAGAGAGAGAGAGAGAGAGAAAGGGAAAGGGGGAAGCTGTGTGCAGACGCTCCCAAACCCTCAGATTAATTCAGCAGATAAAACACGGCTCCACGGATCTCTCAGCCTTCCCCTGTGAGATCCCACATTTCCGCTTTCCTCTAACCCACTCTTTCGCTCGCCCCCCCGCCCTCCCCGCCCCCCCTCCCTGATGGAGCCGTTAGTCTTTATCAGAGCCGCCAAAAGTTTGTGCAGACGCACCGCCGCCCCCCCGCACACACACCCCCACCACCCACCTCCCACTCTGGTGCCGGGTCAGGGAGGGTTTAGGCCTTGGCCTCGCGCCATTCTATTACAGACGACTGGCAGAGCCACTGCTTTCTGTCCATCGTAAATCAAAACACATCGCTGAGAATCTGCGTCGTATTACACACACACACACATACACACGCACATTCTCGCCTCTCTTTTCCGAGCCGCACGGCCGCATAATGCAAGAAACAGAGGAAAATATTTACAAATGCGAAAAGCTACGTGGTCTTTCTTTATCAGGCAAAATGGGCCCAAACAGCGCGCGGAAAATTACAGCGTTTCCGAGAAAAACATGGATAACTATAATCAGCGGCGGTTCAGCGGCGGCTCAGCGGTTGAGCTTGCACCCAGAAGGTCCTGAGTTTGAATCCCAGGATGGCCAAAGAAGCCCTTAGAGAAAGACAGACAGAAATAAAAGCACGAAACCCTCGAGCCGAGACGCGTTTCGAACAGAGACGTTCACTTCTATGGTTTCAGAGGCAAGTAAGGAATGTGAGGATCATCTGGGAGAAAAAATCAAAAAACAAAAACGTCATCAAATGCCCAGCTCTGTGCATAGATCGGCGGATCTTCCTCAATCACTAAATGCATCTGGTGAATAAAACGGGACTTGAACAGCTAACAGCACGAAGACTCGGATACAAACTTTTGGCGGTTACGATTAGGGGCGGAGTCAGCTTCAAGGACTTTCCCCAAGACTTCATTTGCATGACGTCCAATCAGAGCAGGGTTTAGTTGTACAGATTTCTAAGAAATCAGCTTCACAACAACAACGACAACAACGAGAACAAAGACCCCAACACAACATATTATGCACATAGAACATGATACAGTGGTACATCGGTTTTCGGCAACTAAGGTTTTTGCTAGTTTCGGTTTTCGATGATTTTTTCCGCAAAAGATTTGCCTCGGTTTTCTTCAGGTTTGTTTTCCGGCGATTTTTTCCACGGAAAAGTTGCCTCAGTTTTCGTCGGTTTCGGTTTTCATCTATTTTTTCCGCGAAAAATTTGTCTTGGTATTCGTCAGTTTCGGTTTCCGTCAATTTTTTTCTGTGAAAAAGTTGCCTTGGTTTCCGTCGATTTTTTCCACAGAAAATTTGTCTCGGTCTTTCGTCAGTTTCGGTTTTCGTTGATTTTTTTCCGTGAAAAATGCGCCTCGGTTTTTGCGCTGACTTCGGTTTTCGACTGATTTTTTCCGCGAAAAATTTGCCTCAGATTTCGCTGCTGATTTTGCGAAAACAACTAATAAAAAAACGTCGACCTGCGCGTTCCCCTGCTCGATGTGGCGTTGTTCCTCGTCATCTGACCATCACCCCGCACGTCTCACCAAACAATTCCATTGCTTCCCAGTGTTTTTGTGCTTTTTTTTTTATTCATTGCGAGTGCTAACACTGCAATCACATGCAAGGGATTACTGCCCACACACTACACATTCGGTATCGTGTGTTTATTTTAGTATGTATTTCAGCGTGCCCAGGACGAAAGAATTGGATGTACAATTGATTCATATCGAAATACCTGCCTCGGTTTTCATCGGCTTCGGATTTCGCCGATAGTTTTCGGACGGATTACCGCCGAAAACCGAGGTTCCGCTGTATAACACAATAATATCAGGTCCAGAGAAGAGGGAACGGATAGCTGAACTTGCAGAGAGTTTGTTCTATGCTTTATAGACAAATTTCTCGTCGGTGTGTGGATTGATTCGACTTTATCAAGCCGAGAACAGGACACATGGCAGCACGTATTGTTCCAAAGAAGATAAATTAATGAATTAATACAGAAATAAATAACTTACCGGGTGACTTGAGTAAGTCCACTGGATATCGTGAGTACGGTGGAGGAGGGGACTCTAAAGAGAGAGACGGAGGGGGGGAGAAAGTGGAAAAGAAGACCATGAGAAACAAGCAGGGTTAGATAGAGCCTCATGATAACAGTTGGCATTCTTTTAGGGCGGAAAAAAAAACCCTGTTTGTCTTATGTAGAGACAGAACTGGGGGCTGGAGTGGGGGGGTCTGCCCTGATAGTGCACAAGTGAAGTGCGTAGATAAACACAGAGCCGCCCGGCGCCAGACTGAGAGACAGAGAGACAGACAGACAGATACAGAGAGAGAGACGGAAAGAGACAGACAGAGAAAACAGGGCATGTGACTGCCAAAACCTGGGCCTTCAGACCGGTTGAACATTAATCGATGTCCGTATACACAGAGGGCCAAGTGTTAAGGAATAAGCCCCTAACTGCCCGGAATAACACGCTGATAGATTGAATTTCCTGTCCTGAAAACTTTAAGGGGAACTTTTTTTGGGAAGGAGAAAGAGTTTAGAAGTGAGCTTTCTGCACCCAGTGGCGAACATGGTGGAGGTAAAAGTAGTAGTAATAATAATAGCTTGAATCAACACTAATATAAAAGATAACTGCATGTATTTTGACATCAGACACATCCCATAAGAGGTTTATTTAGATTTAAAAAAATATATATTTTTTTTCTTTTTTTAAATAGCACTCTTTGCAAAACCCTGATTCGACACCATGAAAGTTAAGTAGTCCACGAATTCGTCACTATCCCCCCCCTAATACTCTAATAACAACTCTGCCTTTCTTCATGTTCGGAGCACCTTGATGGACTTTCTGTTGCTAAAAAAAAAGAACGAAAGAAAAGAAAGAAAGAAATCGATGGTAAGCTGTAAATAAGATGAGGTTGGTTTACATGGTTACGACATCGTCTTGAGTTTATAGGGACTTGAACACATGGGAGCCTGGATGCTACGTCAACACACATGGAGACACAGCGTCATGGAAGTCTATGCACTATGACTCTGTAATGAGTGTTGTGACAGAAAACCTAGCAAACGCCGGGCAAATCCTGGTGTCGTAGGTAATATTAGGCCTGACAGGCTAGCACAGGCTTCGTTTACTAGTGTCTCCACTTGTATAGTTAGATATATGACACGATGAGACCAGGGTGAGGATCATCATTAGAGGGACAGCAAAAAAAAAGTTGGTTTTTTTGGGTTTTTTCCCCCCAGAGGCAATATTTATCCCAAACATGAGGTCAGATGAACTGAACAGAAACGTAACTATGTGTGTAAAGTGTCTACCAGTGAGCTGATCTGAATTGTTTTTTTGTTTTTTTGAGGTAAAGGTCTTACTAATCCGAGTTACTACACTCTGGGACTCTACAGGTCCAGTTTTGTCCCTTAAACAATGTTCCTGTTCTTCGTAACGCTCGTCATGTCCTCTTTATCTGAAGACCTACAGGCTGGTCAATCTGATAGACATTATCTTGTTTTTGTTTTTTTAAAAATCATCTGCAAAATTATTTCCCAGCTTCTTAATTATTTGATTAAACCAATGAATGCATGAGAGTGTCCAACTGTCTGGCTGCTCCCAGGGTTGCCAAATTGACATGCTAGAAGTTTGGATATAGTTATACATATATATATACACACACACTATAGGATATACTATATTTGGATATAAAGGAATAATATCCATATACACACACACACACACACACATATATATATATATATATATACACACTGGTGGATAAAACTGGATGGTGAGCTTCAGGTTTGTTGTAATGGCTTTAAAATGGAAAGGCGCCTTGGATTACACACAGGACCGGTCAATCTGACAACCATACCACCATACATTAAAAAAAAACAACCAACAACCCAGAAATGACCTGCACCCCTGTATGATGTATAATCAATCCCAAGCTGTTCCCCTACTGCACACCTGGACCCAGGTGATCTCTGAGTGCGTTCTGGGCACCTGAGGGCTCTTCAGTCCAAGCTCTGAAAATGACTTTTGATTTAATCAATCAAGCACTTCTTTATTTATTTATTTATTTTAGCTTTATTTATTTTAGCTTTATTTATTTATTTAGTTGCCCCATCCTTGGACAACCATCTAAGGCGCCTGTGTAGGACCCTGGAGCTCTACCCTAGCTGTGTGTGTGTGGGTCGGTGCGCACGGGCGGGAGCTCTTACCGGGCTCGCACAGGCGGCTCATGTGGTGCGGGTTGCAGCACAAGAGCTCCGGGTTGATCTTCCCGTAGGATTCACAGCACGGCAGGCGCTTTAACTGGGACCAGTGTCGGAGATCTGGCCAGCGGAACACCTTAAAGAGGAGCAGCGGGAGCGAGAAGGCGTCCACACGGCCGGGGAGCATGAGGCACGGGGTGCTCGCTCCGCCCTTCGACTCCACGGCCTGCAGCAGAACCTCCAGCTGCTTCTCCTTGATCTTCTTCAGCACCGAGTGCGTGAGCGCCTTCAGTTCGGCCTCCGCGCTCGCCCCCCCGCCACCCTTCCCGGCGGCCTTGGACGCTTTGCCCATGCACAAGCTTGCGTTTCCTCTTCCGCTTCCTCCCGCGCCGTGCGTCCCGGTGTCCGCCGCCTCCTCCCCGTCGCCGTCGACGGGCGCGCGGCACCTCCAGAGTCGCCGGACGAGCCCCGACCGTCTGGTCCTGAACATGCGCGACGACGAGCAGAGGGTCTCCCGGCTAAAGATCGAGCATGGCGTCCGCAAATCATGAAGTAGGTCCCGGGATCCGAGGCCAGGCGGCGCCGCGCAGTCCGAGAGACGGTGCAAAAGCTGGGAGCAGCAAAGGCAACCTGTACCATACGCCAGTCTTTAAGTCGGTTTTCCACCCACAAACCAAGCAGCAGATAAATATAAATATATATATATATATATATATAAATATAAATATGTGTGCGTGTGTGTGTGTGGAGCCTCTACAGCCCAATCTGCTGGACCAGGCTGCCCATGAGCTCTACAGACGATTCTGGGGGAATCAAAAGAATTCGAAGGAGAAGCAGAAGCAGAAGGAGGACACCACTGTTCATGGGCTGGGATTAAAAACTTCCCTTAGACACTGAAGTCCCGTCGGGGTCTCTGCGCTGTAAATCCCCACGCGCGCACACACCATGATCCTGGAGCCCAGAAGTCTAAGATCTGCTCTGCGTGCGTGGCTCGGGTCTCCTCCAGCACCAGGACACTGGGACATGGGGAGGGTTAACGGGGTCCGAGGTGGAAGCCTCCAGCATGGCTCTGGGACCAGAGCATATGTGTGTGTGTGTGCGTGTGTGTGGGGGGGGGAAAGTGTCCAGAGCTTGAAGATGATCCGGATAGATAAATAGATAAATAAATAGGAGGCTTGGGGAGCCGGGAAAAATCCACCCCTGGGTACGAAGGAGGAAAAAAGAGAGAGAAGAGAGAGAGGGAGAAAAGAAGCTTGGGGGAGTATTAAAAAATAAATAAAAATAATTTAAAAAAAAAAAAAAAAGGAAGAGGAAGAAGAAGAAGAAAGGGGAAGGAAAAAAAATCAGCCCGACTGTGAAATTCTGGAAGAAATGAGGCTGTTTATAAAAATAATAATGATGATGATGATGATGATAATAGTAATAAAGACAGAAAGTCAGATGTCTTCCGGGCAAAAGTGTAGGATTTAATCCCGAAAATGAAAACGACGGAAAAAATAAACTGACTAAAGGAACCAAGCAGGAGAGCCGGAAAACAAAAAAGACGCGCCGTGCGTAAAGTTTCCAAGCAGGCGATGCGGTCCGTGCGCCTCCAGAGCCGGGAATGAAGAGCCGAGCTCAGGCGCCTTCTCTCTCTCTCTGTCTCCAGTGGGCATTGGCGCCCCCCCCGGCCGGTCACGTGGTTGTCTAGACACCCTGTCGCTTAAGAAAAAAAAAAAGCGATCGTGTTGCGCAAACAGGAGATCAAGTAGCTCACAAGCGGCGACATCGGGTTTTAAAGGTTACATTCCAGTAAAGTTTCAAAAGTTATCAACGATAAGTGGCCACGGGGACTTATGGACAAAGAGAGACAGTTTTACACTCAAGGGCTGGTGTGGAGCTCAGCACTGCGCTCTCACCGGCACAAGGAGCAGAGCAGGGCAGAGCAGGGGCAGGAAGATCTCCCCAGGCCCACAGGGCAAAGGGTACTCTGGGGGGGTCTCAGGGACAGAGCTGGGCCGTCATGGCTGAAATAAATAAATAAATAAATAAATAAATAAATAATTTGTAAAATAAAATAATAAATAAAAAAGGCAGGGTGAATGGTTAGATAATAAATAAATGAAACTATAGATTGGAATGACGCACGACACTGCACAAAAAAAATCGACTAAATAAATAAATAACAATAATAATAATAATAATAATAATAATAATAATAATAATAACAGGCCATTGTCATGAGAGCAAGCAAACTGTAGCCTCATATTTTCCACAACATGGATGCCCTTTTTTTTCATTTTCTTTTCTTTTTGCTGTTTTTTGTTTTTAAATTCTTTTTTAAATGCATTTTTTTTATTTTAATTTTTTATTTTTTGGGGCTGGGGGAGGGGGGCGGAGAGGGAGTTTGGGAGGAGTACCCAGTCTGAGCACAGAAAACACGAACTGCTGCCCCCCTCTGGTTACCACACTCCCTGCAACACCTCACCATCCCTTTATCTGTCTCTTTATCTTCATTTCTTCCATCTATCCTTCCACAAGCTGAGATATATCTCTGGGACACGTTCAGGGTCAGTCCTGGGTGGTCAGTTCACCATTTTGCACAGGCCAAGAAACAAAGAAACGAAAATAAAGAATTCTTACATGGCCCTCTTTTTTTTAAGGCTTGGATTGACGCTGTGAGGTAGCAGCAAACAAAAACATGAGCCCCAAATCGCACCGAGTAATGACAGAGCTTTATTTTTAAACATGTTTTAGGTTGGTTTTTTTTTTTAGTTAAATAATACTGGTCGGATTGAAACACTGTCGGAAAGCGGTTACAAAATGGCCGCCGTGATGACGTGCGGCCATTTTGAATGATCGACCCTGACATGGAGGAGTGTCATCTAGCTGTCCGTCCGTCCTTCTGTCTGTCTATCTACACCGCTTATGCGTTAAAAGAGGTGCTTGGAAGCTCGAGCCATTCCCACCTGATGTCAGGGTACACCCTGGGCAGATCGCTAATCTATCGCAGGGCTAACACCCTCCCGTTCACACCTGTGCACTGTTTAGAGTAGCCGGTTGACCTAATCGGCATGTTTTTGGACTGTAGGAGGAAACCGGAGCACCCAGAGGAAACCCACCCAGGCGCAGGACAGAAAATCGCTAGTAGGTAGGCAAGCAGGCAGGCTCGAACCCTGAACCTCTTCACTGGGAGGTGTCACTGCTAGCTCCTGCACCACCGTGATACCTGCGTCAGAGATCCCTGAGAAGAAAAACCAAAAACCCCATCAAAATTTCCGTAATAAGAGATTTTCAGCCTGGATTTTGTTTCCGGTGTTCTGATGGTCCGACCAGTTGGAAAGTTTGTGTCATTCTTATTTCACACTTTTAGTAACTTTTCCTGCGAGTTCCCCTGTTCTCCGTCATCAAAACACACAACCTACACAATCTGTGCTATGCGTTATATATAGCAGGGATGAGTCAAGTGACCTTTTACCCAGAAATAAATGATTAATGATTTATACACACACTGGCCACTTTATTAGAAGTCCTGATGCTGTATTTACACTTATTGAGTGTCAGTGAGTCACCACACACACACACACACACACACACACACACACACACACACGCGCACAGCAGTACAGTTCTGACTTCAGACCATCTGTTACTACTAACAGTCGGTCAGCTACGTGTTCACGTTATCCACTAGCAGAAGTCATGCTACTGGACAGTCTCGTAACCTCGTAACCTTCACGTCACGTGGACTAGCACATCATTCGCTTCTTAGGTTCTTCACGTATCACGTGTCGGCGTCACATGCGCACAGTGCATGCATTTTATTTTTAGCACGAGTGATTTTTGCGTTTTTTAAATGTAAATTTCCGCATCATTTAAAACCTGTCCTGTCCGGCACTTTAGCAATCAGAACGTGTAAATTTTTCGCATCTAGTCCACTTTCACGGTTGGTTCAACGTCGCGTTGGGTTTTTAGCGCAACGTGATTTAAAAAAAAAAATGTATTATTTTTTTTACTCAGTTGTTTTGGCTATTTTATTTTATTCACTTGTTTAAATCTTGCAATGCACACATTCTTATTTTCACGTGACCTTTGACCCCACGGCTTCTTCTTCTTCTTCTTTTTTTTTTTGCTTTACGGTCTATTATTTCCTTCCTTCACATTTTTAAAACACAACTTATTTATTCTCCCACGTGACCCCCCACCCCCCCACCCCACCACAATGAACTCTTTTCACGTTAACTTTCCACGGGTTGTCCGTGCACCTTTACCGTCACGTGATTTCCCCAGGCAAAGAAAAATCTTTTCGATCGTGTCATTTTCATGCTTTTTTACATTTTTATTTATTTATTTATTTATTTATTTATTTATTTATTACACACGTAGCACTCGTGGTTTTTCTCCCTTGGCATGATCCTCCCTGTGATTAATTTATTCCCGCATGTTTTTCCCCCAGATGACAGACTTACATTCACGCGATATTTTTAAACGGCGCGTTTATTTTCACCTTTGACGGTTTGTGATTTTTTTTCCTCCTGCATGATTCGTTTATTTCCAAGTATTTTTAACTCTATTCTATTACTATTTTATTCACCTGCGGTGCGTGAGTTTTAACTGCGCGTTCCCCCCACGATTCATGATTCACTTATTACTCATGTGACGAATTGCATCTTGGTGTGTTTTTCATATGTGAAGTGTGTTATATATTTTTTATAACAGTGTGTACAGGAGAGTGCTACAGTGCTTTAGAGAACATCTTGTACTCGCAGCGAGTGAGTGACTGGAGGCGGAACAGAAGCGCTGTTGTGTGTGTAGCATCACGGCATCATGGGCAGCCTGACTGGAGGCGGTGCGTATGCAGTGGTGGGCGCCAGTCTGTGACGGAGGTGGAAGAAGAAGAAGAAGAAGAAGACGAAGAAGAAGAAGAAGAAGAAGAAGAAGAAGACACTGTGGACTCCAGGGATACCAGAGTTTTCCACCACCTGATTGATCCCACTGGCACTGTTACCTCGAGAACCCCGTGTAGATTTTAGGGTCTCCTCTGATCTTACACACCTCCAGGAGCAGGTCTGAGATCCTGAAGGATGTAAATGTGGGCGTCTCCCATTTGAATGCAGAGGAAGTTTCCTTTGGAGGTTTTTGAGGAACTGGGACTCCAAGCCAAAGTTCTCCTTCCCCTCACCATCGCCTTGTTAGTAGCCTAAATCACCCCATGTGCAGTTGAACGGGAGGCATCTCGGGAGCCATTCTGAAACACAAACATGCACAGTGTACTTGAAGCTAGCGTGCAGAAGCTCAGGATGATCTTTTTCAAACCCCCAAAAAACGTCAAACGAATAAAGCCTGCGTTCGATGGTTTCCGCTTTAACGCGGTCGAGTCGACGTGTTGTGTTAGAGCAGAACTATGTTTGTTGTGACATGAGGGTAAAGCTGGACTTGGGAATGTCTTCTGGGATGCGTGTGCTTGTCCGTGAAGCCACAGAGGATTTGTGAGAAAGAGCTGACATTTGGAAACAAACGTGAAGAACGAGAGGCTGAGCTCGGCTCACAACGCGCAGACGGACGCTTTATCGACAAGACGAACAGAAAAGTGAAACGCTAAAGGACTGGAACGGCACTGACAATGAAAAGGAGAATAAAACTACTAAATAAAGTAAAAATACAATGAAAAAATTTACATAAAAGACTAATAAATTGGGTAAAGTGGGGAAGTGTAGCTTGTAAAAACATAAATGTTTAAATACAAGTTAAGCAGAAGAAGATGTGTGGTGTGGTATGGGGGTTAGCACCTCACGGCAAGAAGGTCCTGGGTTTGATCCCTGAGGTCGACCTGGGCGCCTTTCTGTGTGGAGTTTGCATGTTCTCCGCATGTCCACATGAGTTTCCTCCGGGTTCTCCGGTTTCCTCCCACAGTCCAAAGACATGCACAGAGGGGATTAGGCTAATTGGCAACTCTAGATTACCCGTAGGTGTGAATGAGCATGTGTATGGTTGTCTGTCTCTGTGTGTCGCCCTGTGCAGGATTGGTGACCTGCCCAGGGTGTGACCCCGCCTCTCACCCAAAGTCAGCCGGGATTGGCTCCAGCTTCCTCCCCGCAACCCTGAAAAGCATTGAGCGGCCAAAGAGGAATGATAAAGTAAGCATAAAATAGAATCGTCATTACAATAGTCAAAAATAACAAATAAAAGGCAAGTAAAGCAGGAAGCTGTAGCTCAGGAAAAAAAACCTTCAGTTAATTATTAAAAAAATTAAATTAAAATAAAAAAACTAAATAAAATAAAAGACACGAAACTTTTTAATTTCATTCAATTTTTTAAATTAAATTTCACACTTCAAATAAAACCCTATGTACATGGCCGCATTCATATTTTGACTGTGGCTTATGGTAGTTTCGAAAGAATTTTCAACAAAAAGAGAAAATCAAACATAACAGACATCCTAAAAGCAAAATCATTAAATGAATCCATAAATAAAAAAAAGAAAAGAAATAAGTCATAAAATAAATATTTAAATAAATAAATAATAAATATTTATTTACAGTATATGTATTTTACATTGATAAAGCGTTCATATAAAGTAGCGAAAAATTAGAAATGTAGTTTCGGAAAACCGTTACGATTCATCCGTGAATACAAGTTTACTTCGATTACTTTTTTCTAGCATTAAAATAGGGCTTTATTAAAAAAACAAAACAAAAAAAAACAAGCAAAGCAAATAAACTAAGAAAAGTAAGAACAGCAGAAAAGCAGCAGAAGAAGAAGAGGCAGAAAATTCCAAAAGTAAACCATTCTAAAAATAATACATAAAGGAAGCATAAAATAAATATGCAATTTAGATAAAGTAGTAAAAGAGAGAATTGTAATTTTGACCAAAAAAAAGCATTAAAAGGAACTATTTAATACACAAAATGCTAATACTAGCACTATTGCTAAGAACCAATCAAAACAAACCAAACAAACAAACAAACAAATTCTCATTAAATGTTAAATGATACAAGTTTAAAGCTAGACATGCATTTCTGCAAAACACTGGAGTGCAAAAAAAGAAAAGAAAAACGTCCATCTCATGATGGATGGACGTGCATGTGTGTGCGTGTGTGTACATGTGTGTGTGTGTTGTGTGTTAGTCTGAGGTATGAGGTGTGAACTGTGGTGGCTCTCTGACCAAGCGTGTCCAACCAGGACGACTTCTGACACGAAAATTAACAAAACGCATGGAACCCAGTGGGAGGAAAACGGATGGATGAAGAAATAAAAAGACAAGGAAAAGACAGGAAAACGCGAGAACGAGTGCGGCTTTCCGACAGCTTACCCCAGCACACTGTTTGGTCACAGGGTGAATGAGGTGAAGTCGGTTTGGGGTCGAGATCTTGCAAACTGAGAAGGAAAAAAACACTCTGATGGATAACGATAATCCTGACAAACCACACTAACTAGGTGAAAAGGTATTTTTGTGTTTTGGGTTTTGATGATCTCGGAGATCGTTGTGGTGCACGTACGGCGTGAGGCAGTAATAGAAGCTCTGACATACAGTACAAGACGCTGCTTGTCCGTTTGTAGCTCAGAAATTAAATGGAGAATGGACAGGAAGTCGGTGTCAAGCTGTCAGTAGTGCAGGAAAATATGTTCACACTGTGTTGCTAAGGCTAACAGAGGTGACAGACATGCTCCTCTACAGAACTGATGTGTGTGTGTGTGTGTGTGTGTGTGTGTGTGTGTGTGTGTGTGTGTGTGTGTGTGTGTGTGTGTGTGTG
>JAQLOM010000011.1:18257586-18271478 GCA_030068315.1 Chrysichthys thysi | reverse complement strand
CACACATAAACCCATAATACACTTTAAAAACATGTTTTGAGGCTGAAACACATTCATTGCATTTACATTCATTTCAAAGGGAAACACTGATTCGGGTCACGAACAAATCAGGTCACAAACAGAGTCTCGGGACGAATTAAGTTTGTGAGTCGAGGTCCCGCTGTAGAAGGAATAAATTAAAACGCAGACACCTGATGAGGTCCAGGGTTGATCCGAGACCACCCGAGTCCTCCGACTTTAATTATAAGGATATGGATCCAGTAGACCTGACCTTTAATGTTCAATCTGAAATCCTAAACCGCAAATCTAAGTGAAGACAAACCGGACCTGATGCGAGAGCAACAGGAGTGCGTGCGCGTGTCAGACAGTGGATTAAATGAACAAAGCCTGGATTCTAACCGCAGACGCAGTAAACGTGATTGTGAGAGCGATGGGAACGTGAACCCGCAGACTCCTGGAGACGTCCTGTTGAAGCTCCAGGGCGGCTTAGGGGGATCGTGCTAATGAATTAAGAATCCATGCTGGGGGAAAACTCCCGCTGCCCGTCAGTCTCCATGGCTGCCTCCTGGAAGGCTGCGCAAATCTGCAGACAGGCGGCGGCCATATTAACGGCCCAGGAGACTGTCGCCAGTGTTATTAACGTTCTCACGGTGGTTCATTTATCAAAGCCTTAAACGCTGGGTACGGAACAGGCTGCTGGGTCGGACCAGTCCAGACTGGACACCCTGAATTAGGGGATTCCTAAAAACAGTGAAAAGGGTGTCCAGTTTGTGTGGAGCCTGAGGTAGATGGACACAAAGTCAGCCAGCATTTTGATAACTCGGTGCTTGGGATTCGTTTAATTAGGTTTGGATTACAGATGAAAAATTTTCGTTAGGCACTTTGGATTCGGTGCTTCACAGAGTCGCACCACATTTGCACCGTGGGGAAAAACCTCATTCAAAACGTTGACAAAATTGTGGCGGCACGCGATGAAATTAACGGCTGTCGCTAGGTCGCTCGCGACCTAGTCAGCATTGGAGTCGGCTTCGTCTGTAATCAGACAAGGTAAAAGTCTTCCATCAAGCTGTCGTGTTGATTAGTGTAAAAACGTTAGCCAGCCGGACGATGAGAGAGCGAGAGAGAGAGAGATGGAGGATTTTCCAAGAATAGGAGACGCGAGAGTCTGTCTCGTCTGCCATTTATGACTTCTGAGCAGAAGCCAGGACTATGAATTAGGGCACCCAGTTTAATTATGAGACAGATAGGAGGGAGGGAGAGAGAGAGAGACAGAGACTGGCACAATGTCAGAGGGAGAACAGGATAATTAGACCAGAGCAGAGAAGGAGAGAACAGGAGAAGGAAGGAGAGTGCTGAGCTGGTTTAAACACAGCAAAACTGCACCAGACTAATGAGATTAGCCTACAAGAACACACACATACACACAAACGCACTCCGGGGAATTCAGGTCAGATGTAAGTGGGTGACCCAGACATCTGTGCGGCTGATTGGATGAGCGGCGCTCTTGGCTCTCGGTGTGAGAAATGCGGATTTTATTCCGACGCCCCCGACAGACGTGTGCGGCGGCGTTACGAGAAATCGTTCTGACTCATCCGACGGTCTGTTTTCCCTCCGAGTACAAACAACCAGAACATCTATTTAGGGAGCGGGGAATCTCCGGGGAGCTCACGATTCGATCAGGGGGCCATGATGCCATGATAAATCTGTTCGCTTGAATCATGACGCATTTAGATCTGTTTATTTATTTAGATAGTTATTTTTTCATTTCTAAAGCCAACCTCATGATCCCTCCCCCCTCATTTGACTACTTGCTTCTTTTACAACATGATTATTATTATTATAATAATTATAAATTTGGTCACCTGCCAATTCCCACGACAGCTCCCGTTTACCCCCTTCCGCCTACCTGAGCTCACAGAAGCAATGCGATTGGCTAGTGACACTCTGATTGACAGGCCACCCGGAGCATGCCCCTCCCACCCTCAGAGCATGCGTCATTTTCTTGCACTCCTGGTCACACACACACCTGGTGACGGTTTCTTTCCCAAAGCTTGTTTTTCACACAACGTCTGCAAGATTAAAACTTCCCACCAATTGTAATTCCATGCGAAAATGGTCACGTCATGGCCTCAAGCTTTAAAAGCTCGCAGGATAGATTACTGATGTGATAGAAAAGGTGGAGTACAGATCCCGAGTTGGGTCAGCCCTCTGAGACGTCACAAAGCACCTGATATACGAACGGTATCGCAGGGACGCAAAGTCTGAGCCGTGAACGCGGAGGTCGGACCCATGACATCGGGTTATTTGACTCAGCAGACACGAGACAGAGAGGAGGAGATGACGAGGGGGCGTTTATGCGGGCATTATCGCCGTCGTCATGTCTAATCTGAGTGATTTACATAAGAGAAACACACACAGCTTGTGATCTGTACAGCACGCAGACATGTAGATAAGCTGTCTGCTACTGAATGTGTGTGTGTGTGTGTGTGTGTGTGTGAGAGAGAGAGAGACTGTTGGAAAAAATGAGCTTAGAACTCATTCCTGTGCTTCGGCTAGACATCAGATTTCCTAATTACAGATGCTCCCCGAGTTACGATGGCCTGACTTACAATTATTCGAAGTTACGATGATGATTCCGATCCTTAAAAAATTGTAAAATATTCAGAAAATATTTAAAATTCGCAGGCAGGCGTAGCTGACAGGCCAGCGTAACAGCATATGATGTTCGGACGATGCCCGGAAGTTGGCGCCACATTCACCTCACGCAACTCCCATTGTTCCCTTGTGTATCGGTGTACTGTCCAGTGCGTTACCGCCTGTTTTTTGTGTGCTTCAAGAGCTAATTTTAATTCAAAAGCATGTCTTCTAAACGCCTCAGCATGTCTCCTACAGGAAAAGACTCCTCGATAGGCTAGGCTAGGCTAGGCTAAGCTACGCCCTACGTCATTCAACATACGATATTTCCCACTAACAATGGGTTTTACGGAACGTATCTCCATCATAACCTGAGGACCACCTGTACTACAAAAACCTCAAAATGACTTCATGAGGTTCATATGGGAGACAAAGTCACGCAAAATAAACTCACAAGAAGGCCATGCCGTCTCCTAGGGATTTTGTTCTTTGAAAACGTCTTGCTGCAAGGTGACACGGCAAAGATTTTTTCTGGATTCGTTTCCTATAACAGAACCCCCCCCCCCCCATCTTAAACCCCATCGACACAATTCTTCCTTTCAAAGACGTGCCACTTTTTCCCCCCATTTATTGTTACCTTTAAAATGTTGTCAACGTTGCATTAGAGCACCTATGAACACTCTTTCCCTCAACACCTTTTCATTTTTCCTCTCTTAAAGATAGGAAGACGCCCACACATACACACACAAAAAAAAAGTTCAAAAAATCCAGCTTGCTTCTCACGTTGAAGAGAAACCAAAGCGCAAAGGTTTGTGTTTTGCAAAACGTCCGTCCGTACACGCTGCGTAAAAACTGCCCGTATTGATGGAACGCCTCGTGACCGGTCGGAATGCAGAATCAACGAGCCCTGGGGTATAAACCAGTGTACACGGTACATACAGAATGTGGGTCAATTGACTTGAAAGGAAAACTTGAGTACGGCGATGAGGCAGAACGAGAGATTCGGACAAATCCCAACAGTGTGGTGTGTGTTTAGATACAGTGTGTTTAATGAATCGAGCGTGTAATAACGTGTGCGATAAGTGCATCTCTGTCTCTCTCCCTCTCTCACTCACACACACACGTATGCTAAACGATTACGGCGCGTTTTCTTTCTCAGCGCGGCTCCAGGCTGGAGCTCAGTCGCACGCTGCTGGCCGTAATTACCCGGCTTTGATTCCGTCTCTTGACATTTAGGCTACACACCCTGCTCAGGTGAGAGACTCTCGATCTCGTGCTACGGAGCGCTTATGTGGAGACGACAGACGGCTAATTAGTGCTAATAAATGCTCCAAATCCATGGGTGGACCCTGTGTGACCATGCGAAGCAATTCTTACACAATGCTGAACGGCATTATTCAACGTAGAGACGCCTACACCAGAGCCTTCAAAGGTTCTGGCATTTATTGCCAGAAGAGGCAGACAAGACAAACGCAAATGCATGTTTGTGTGAACGTGTGTGTGTGTGTATGTATACGTGTGTGTGTGTGTTTCATCCAGTTCCTGTTTCACTCTGAAAGAAGAGAAATGCTAAACAGACACCAGAGAAGGTATGGAGTACAGAGGGCTTGAAATATGAATGGAGGAGCGCAAAATGTTCAACGTGGAGACCGTGTTACGTCAAGCCACGATAGTAAAAATGTAATGAGAATGAAAAGGGGGAAAAAAGAAAAAGAAAAAAAAAAAAAGCACCCAGGATCCAGCACAGAGCGAACACTCGTTATAACTGAACTGTAGACTCTGCATACGAGGAATAAAGACACTTGTTTGGGGTTGCGCTCTTGGACGGAAACGATCAACACGGCGGTGCGATGACGGGTTACTGTTATTTTCCTAATCCTGAGTGTTTTATTCCTCTGATACTACACCAGCTTGCCTACTAATAATCAATTTCCCATTTATCACAAAAACGAATATTATTAAAATATTCATTAAAAGGTCCTCAGCGTAGGATTTTGAGGGTCTCTATTTGCATTAATGGACTACAGTAATCCCCTGCTACATCGCGGTTCACATTTCATGCCCCTGACTATTTGCGGAGTTTTATTTCAAATATATCAGATTTTTTTTTTCTGCGGTATTATGAAATATAAATATTCATGAAAATGGAGTCAAATATGAATAATATATAAAATACAGTACAGTGTAGATTATATTTACACAAGAGACAAAGAACACACAGCATGAAGTGTGGCGATACTGGAAAAGACAAATATACGGCTGGAGGAACAAGTCTGGCCAAAAGGACCGCCCTATTCGTTTAACCTTGGTTGTGATTGGCTGCTGGCTACGACGCATACGGTTGGGGAGAAGCACCCAGCATTCAAAGTATCGTCAGTGCTGGAGCTCCCATATTTCTGCCTTGAATGAAATGCTTTTTTGCCCCAAACATCCATACGGCACATTTAGAAAAATGGACAGAAGATCCGTATAGCAAAAAGCCTAGGCTAGTGTACTGCAGTGTTCCCTGTACCCACGAGCGTCTGAGGCCACGCGTAAATTCAGTCACGAGCATTTTTATTTAATAAAATCTCGCTGTACCCATGAGCAATGTTTGGAGCCACGAGCGGTACCGCGAGCCGCCCGCCTCGTTATCTCTATATGCATAAACAATGGGGAACGAGGGAAACACGCGGGTCAGCGGCGGTCAGTCCCTCACAGCATCTTGTGTTGTTAGCATCTCTGAGTCCACGTGAACTATTTGTGCTTTCGATTTCTTTCGATTGCTTCAGCGGCTCATTCTAACAGCTGTTTTGTGTTGCGGCGACATGCCACCAGAGCGGCGCTATGATACGCATGCTTACATCCACTCTTGTAAATGTATGAATTAATTTTATATATAAAATGCTTCCTCAAGGTAAAACTACGCTTAGCCTACGCTGAGCAGCCTAGCCTACGGGACCTGGTCTCTGTCGTGTACAGCCATAGTGCAGTTTTTTTATGCATTTAAAGATAAAAGTGTGTCTAATATGCCAAAAAATATAATCTTCTCAATCAATACTACTTATATAGTCACTAAAAGCTCAATTATTGTGCCTATAAATGTTTCGTATGGGGGGATTTTGGGGCCGGAAAACCAATTAATCCCTTTCCCGTTATTCCTCATGGGAGAAATTGTTTGTACACACGAGCCGTGTCTTCCAACCAATTACGCTCGCGGGTACAGGGATCACTGTACTACACACATACAGTACCTAAAATATAAGTCCAGGCTACACTAGTATAGTATATACCACATTACAGGACTCGCTATAAATGTGACCTTTCTATGAATTCGTCTTTCGCGGAAGGTTTTGAAACGTGACCCCCGCGAGAGACGAGGGGCTACAATATTCCAGTCACGCTCTTTATTAACCTACGGTTTCTTTATGCCGCAGGTTTAGAAGTTCAAAGTCCAGCGTTGAGTTGCATATTGCGTGTGATTGGGCCAAACCTTTTTAGCGATGTCACAACATCAGGCTTGCTAAGTAGATACACTGAGAAATCCATCGATGTGCCTTAAACGGAGGGGGAAAAAAAAAAATCCACTTCCACTGTCTGCAGGGTGAGAAAAAAAGGGTACTAACCTGTACTTTCCTCTACCATCATGTTCTGTACCTTTGACCTGGGAACGTGGATAAAGTGTCCCTTTAAGAAAGACTTGTGGTATATAATAATTCGACCATAGTTAGCTTTTAGATGGTACACCGCCTACAGCTCAAACCTGTACCACCTGAGCACCTGACCAAGGAGTGCTACACTTCAGGACCCGTTGTCCCAACAAATTTGACCAAGCAGAAAAATTCGTCGGGTGTTTGGATTTTTCTTTTTCTCCCTAGCATTGTGAAATTATGAAACTGTCTGGAGTCTTTCCTAACACAGCAGCGTCTGTACGTTCTGTTCCTCCTGTCTGTGTGTGTGTGCGCGTCTCTAAGGGAAGTGTGTGATGATATTAGGTGCAGACTGGGTGACTCGTTTCTAAGCAGGCAGTCCAGTGGGTGGCCCAATGTAAGCCCCGGCGAACCCAAGGCACAGTGGGATGACACGTCGGCTCCCTCAGGGTGGAGGTGGAGGTTTGCACAAGGTTGTCGCACGTCATTTTCCCTTTGTAATTCACCCATGTTAGCTAGCTGTCTGAGGTAAAGCGGGAAAACTGGGACTTTCCTCACACCCGTGTGAGACACACTCGGGGGAGGAGGGGTGCGTCAGGTGAGCGAGAGCGAAGCGTGGAAGGTGTACAACCCAAAGCCGTGATTGGGAAGTGTACATGGGGACCGAGTGCTGTATCTATACCGACCTAGCACTTGGTTTTGTTTTGTTTGAGTGCTGGGTGCGTGTCCGACAGCTCGACATTCAATTAGAAAATTATCGTACACGTCCACACGTGGTGTGAGCTAAATTCAGCGTTGCTCGGGTTTCGAGAGAGATTTTAGCCGCATGACTTTCAGCAACTGAAAGAAAAAAAATGTCTGAAAGTGGTTTTCTTGAGTGGTCGAAGTTTTCTAAGAGCGTTTACGGAAGGAGTCTCCACTGCCAACACTTTTTTGTTTTTTTGGTAATAAAAAGGTCAAAAGGTAATGTGCAAAGGTAACATTTCCAACGCAGGAAATTTTCCCGTTTTTTTTTTCTTATTTTAATTTATTCATTCTTTTATTTTCACGTCAGTGATGACGGGAACTAACTTGCGTCTTGGACATTCCACAACATTAAACATGACGTTCCATGGTGTTCCTTTATATGGTTTTAAAAGGTCCACTAGGTAGAATTCAATCCCGTGAATGCTCCTCCCACTGTTGCCTCCTCCCCACCCCTTTTCCAAGTGTGTATTCGAGCACACGGTGGCCGTCAGATTCCCGTAGCGTACCTACATTCACACGCTCCAGCTTTTTCCATGTAATCCTCCATTCATTTTATTTTATTTTTTCAAAACTTGGGGTCTCGAACTTGTTCTCCGGCACCAACAAACACCAATTCCGCTTCTTCCTTCTTCCTCCTCGTCTTCCTTTCTTCTTCGTTGCCCTTCTGGTGCTTTCTTCCAGATTCTCGCTGCCTCTTGTAAAAACTTGAAAGGCGGAAGGCGCTCTCTAGAGGTTTGTCCGTTCGGGGATACTGTAGCGGCGCAAGGAACATGGCGGCTCTGTAGAGGTGGACCCGCCCCTTTTGTAAGAGCTCATTCTATTCTTAGCTCATGAAAACACAACGATTCATACTTACAGGTGATTATATACTAATGAAAAAATGTTTACGAATTCTTAATAATATATACCCTAGTCCCTCGTCTTTCGCCGGGGTTACGTTCCACAACTTTTCACGAAAGACGAAATCTCAGTACTGTAATGTGCTGTATACTAATCTAGCGTAGCCTGGAAATATATTTCAGGTACTATATGTGTGTAGTACACTAGCCTATCCTAGGCTTTTTTCTATACGGATCTTCTGTCTATTTTCTAAATGTAATGGATGGATGTTGGGAAAAAGAAATCCTTTCAAGGCAGAAATATGGGAGCTCCAGTATTGACGATACTTTGGGGAATGCTGCTTGCTTCTCCCCAACCGTACGCGTCCAATAATCAAGACTTCCGAGAGAGAAAATTCCCCAAGCTAGGTTACTACAGGGTTAGCTAATTTAGGAGTGCAAACTTTAGGAGAAATGGAGTCATGCCCGGTTTATCCATCATGTCTACTCATTATTAATCATGGTAAAGGTGTAGAGGTGCTCCAAGGACGTTGGAGTCTCTGTGAAACGGCGTGATTTGATTTTGTACATGTTTATGTACTGGATTTCCTGAAACAGGAAGTTGGGGCGACATTCGAAACTTGCCGCAAAACTGGCAAATCTGAGCAAAACCTACCAGTAGTTTAAGCATCGTAGCTGAACGCGGCAGCCGGTGAAGAGCGAGTCGGCTCTAACGATGATGATCTGGAGGTTGATGGGACTTGTGGCGTATATTGTACGTCGCTGATTGTGACGGAGAGCCGCGGGAGGCGTCCGACTCCTCTGAACAGTCTGCTTTTCGCTGATTT
This sequence comes from Chrysichthys thysi, assembly GCA_030068315.1. Lineage (NCBI taxonomy): Eukaryota > Metazoa > Chordata > Actinopteri > Siluriformes > Claroteidae > Chrysichthys > Chrysichthys thysi. The sequence goes on along the minus strand of JAQLOM010000011.1, from coordinate 18,262,802 downwards.
TCACTTCAATACCAACCCCCCTACTTGATGGAGTGATGTCACTTAGGCTTACTGAAAGACAACCCTGGAAGGTGCATCAAGACAGAATCATGACATTCTTCAATCTGGGATGACGTTCCTCATATAATCACGAAATCGCCCCAAACTCCGCCCTCTTTCGAAAAATAAATCGGCAAACTTTTTTTCCCTCAAACAAATCGGCGCGGTCAAAAGGAATAACGTGCAGGAGAACGTACCATGAACCAGGTTTGGCACTAAAGACCTAAAGAAAGACACATCCACCCCTAGGGGCGGGACGTACGTGTTCTACAGGGCGCTCAGTTGGACGAACACAAGACCAGACTTGTCCAGGACGACTCGTTAAAAGACTTTTTGGCGGAAGTGAGGATTAAATTGGATAATTAATATATTTCAACAACTTTTGTTGTTGTATTTATTTTCTATTGTAATATTATAATATTAGCATCCATGGCGTAGCACTTTTTCAGACTGATCAGTTGGAGTTACGTTTTAAGACACATTTAAGCGCGACGTCTCGTTTCCCAACTCATTTTCGTCCAGATTTAAGATTGCACGGTGACTCAAACCTGACCTCGACATGCCGTGTCTGAGTTTTTCCTCATCTGAGCTTTCCATGAAACGCGGTTATAATCGGCGGTGCACTTTGTGATCGTGTGGTAACGCTCATGTTGCCTTATTCGTCCGGACGGTCTGACACAACCCGGTGTGTCAGACGCGTGGTGCAATCCTGAAGGATGGGCTTCATGGAAATGACCTCATCGTCATGTTCTAATTAAAGCACGGTTAACATGCGCGAGGACGGACGCTGCTGTAACACGAGATATGCGTGACACTCTGTTCGAGATGACGCTAATGAGCACACACACACACACACACACACACACACACACACACACACACACACACACACACACACACACACACACACACACTGAGATGAGGTTTTGACATACAGCTTGGATTTTGAGTATTTTCACACGACAATTTTTTTAAATAAATAAATAAATAAACAAACAAATAAATAATTAAAAACAACTAATCCTCAATAGAATTCAAAAGACTTGCTCTACTCTGACTTGTTGCGTTTCTCAGGTGCTTTTCTGCTCAGCGCGGTTGTAAAGAGTGATTATTTGATTCCAGTCAGCTAGAAACAATCTGGATATTCGTTCATAGGGCAGAATGTAGCTCAGGGGGTTAAGACACTGAACTACTGATCGGAGGGTCGGGAGTTCAAAATCCAAGAACTGCCAAGCTACCACTGCTGGGCCCTTGAGCAAGGCCCTTAACCTAAAACTGCTCAGTTGTATAAATGAGATGAAAATGTAAGACGCTCTGGATAAAGGTGTTCTGCCAAATGACGATAATGTAATGTAACGTTCATCCACAAGTCGCTTCAGGAGAAACAGGAGACAACACTAATAACCGGAACACAGTTCATTCAACCAATCAGGACAAAGGGGCATCTCTCTCTCCCTCTGTGTCTCTCTGCTCTCTGTGTGCAAGTCTCTCTCTGCTCTCTACTCTCTGTGTCTCCCTCTACGTCTGTCTCTCTGCTCTCTACTCTGTGTGTCTCTCTCTCTCTCTGCTCTCTACCTTCTGTGTCTCTCTCTCTCTCTGCTCTCTACCTCGGTGTCTCTGTTTTCTCCGTGTCTGTCTCTCTCTCTGTTCTCTACTCTCTGTCTGTCTCTCTGCTCTCTACTCTCTCCCTCTCTACTTTCTCTGTGTGTGCGTCTCTCTCTCGCTGCTCTCTGCTTTCTCCGTGTCTGTCTCTCTCTCTGCTCTCTACTCTCTCTCTCTGCTCTCTACTCTGTCTCTCGCTCTCTCTGCGTGTCTCTCTCTCTCTCTCTGCCTCGGTGTCTCTGCTTTCTCCATGTCGGTCTCTCTCTCTGCTCTCTACTCTGTGTCTCTCTCTGCTCTCTACTCTCTCCCTCTCTGCTCTCTCCCTTCTGTGTCTCTCTCTCTCTGCTCTCTACCTCGGTGTCTCTGCTTTCTCCGTGTCTGTCTCTCTCTCTGCTCTCTACTCTCTCCCTCTCTACTTTCTCTGTGTGCGTCTCTCTCTCGCTGCTCTCTGCCTTGGTGTCTCTGCTTTCTCAGTGTCTGTCTCTCTCTCTGCTCTCTACTCTCTGTGTCTGTCTCTGCTCTCTCTCAGTGTGCGTGTCTGTCTCTCTCTCTCCATCTCTGCTCGCTACTCCCTGTGTCTCTCTCCGTGTCTGCCTCTCTGCTCTCTCTCTACTCCCTGTGTTATCACTCTCCGTCAGTGTCTCTGCTCTCTACTCTCTCCCCGAGTCTTTCTCTGTGTCTGTCTCTCTCTCTTTGTCGGTCTTTCTGGTCTCTACTCTCTCTCCCTCTGTTCTCTCCTCCCTGTGTCTCTCTCTGTGTCGGTTTCTCTACTCTCTCCATCTCTCTCTCTTTGTCGGTCTTTGTTCTCTACTCTCTCTCTCTCCGTTCTTTACTCCCTGTGTCTCTCTGTGTCCATCTCTCTTCCCTCTCTCTCTGTCGGTTTCTCTACTCTCTCCATCTCTCTGCTCTCTCTCGCTCACTGTGTCAGTCTCTCTGCTCTCTACTCTCTCTGCTTTCTGTCGGTCTCTCTTCTCTTTTAGCCTTTAGTTTTGTGTTTCGGAGGGTACGTCTTTGGAGCAAAGAACACGTTCAAGTTCCTCAGCAGCATCGACCAAAGATGGCTGACTGCACCTTTAATCCTTGAAGGACGTGCAGCATGTTTCGAACATTTCCCATGAATCCTAGAATAGCGAATGACATGCAGCAGTGACTCAACCTCTTCCTCAAACATCTGTCACTTTTGGAGGGAAACATTCAGCAGTGTTTCCTTATTTGGTGCACCTTCGCGTCTGATATTGGAAAACAAGGCGACGTATGTTCGATTTAACGACCAGGATGAGTCACTGCTTAGAAACTCCTCCTGCGCTTCCCGTTACACCGACCGGCAGCTTTGCCTGGAGTCAGGCTCGAGACCGGGGTTCTCCTGAGGTTCTCTTCAGGACTTCAGGTAGCTGGAATCTTACCCGCACAACACCACACCCCATAAAACGGGCAGGAAATACCTCCATCCAGTAAACCCCTGCTCTTCATTACACACCCATTACAAAAGCACCTTAAAGAAATGTTAGCTCCGTAAAAGAAAACTTTAGCTTTAGTACAATCACACCGGTTCCCTTTAGAAGCATCTCATCTCATCGCTCTCTCCATTTGTCTGTCTCCTGCTTGCGCCATTCATCTCCCTCTGCATCTCTCTCAACCTGTCTGCTTGTCTCTCTCTCCGTTTGCCTCTTCATTCTCGCTGTCTGTCCTCGTCTCTCTCTGGCTCCACCTGTCTGTCTGTCAACTGTCTCAGTCTGACTTTTGTGCCCCATCTGTCTCCAACTCTCCATCTCTCTTTGCCTGTCTTTTCTCTACTCTCCGTCTCTCACCTGGTTTCTCTCCGTCTCTCTCTCTCTCAGTCTCCTTCTATCTGTCTCTCCCTCACTCCATCTATTCGTCTCTCCCTGACTCCATCTCACCATCTGTTTCTCTCTCATCCGTCCCTCTTTTGCGTTCTCTCGCTCTCCCCCTCACTCCATCTGTCTGGTCTCCAGTCCATCTCTCACTCCCTCCATCTACCTCTCTAGCACCGTCTGTCGAACCAGAAACTCATTAAGAGCAAGAGTTGTGAAATTCGGAGGAGAAACATGTACACGATGAAAGCGAGTGTGATGCTGTAAGACACAGGATCACTCCTGCTGCTCTCTCACGCACGCGCGCACACACACACACACGCACACACGCACACACTCCACTCGGGGCACATTACTGTCATGTTTTAATATACAAACTGAAGCAGTGCAGCACTGCTTTACAGGAGACAGCATCGCAGTGTGTGTGTGTGTGTACACACTGTGGAAGTGTTTATCACACTCATGTGGGTAAAAGTGCAAGCGTTTGTCTAACAACATTTTCTTCTTTGTGTAATCACAATGTCGAGCAATTCATCATTCAATAAGAAAAAAATAAATTATGCTCTTCAAGGCCAAGTATTCTCCCAAACAGCATTCTTTTCGTTCTCCTACACCTCCCCGTCTCGCTCGTTTAACCTCACTCCATATTTGGAAAAAGTCCCAATGCTCCGAAGCAGTGAAAACGACCGTGGTACAGGTTCCTTCGCCTCGTTCTACGCTTCGATATCTTCCCGTTATGTGACGTGCAGTCGAAACAGGCTGTAATGAGAGCGATAAGACTGTCTGGGGATGAAAACGACAGACTCGCCATCCAAAATTATTTCGGCGCAGAGCGAGCCAATCAGAGACGCGCTGCAGTCGGAGCGCAGCGTCCCGCCAGCAGCGCACATATTTTCCTCGTATTATTATGTCTGGGTCACGGTGTGTCCCTGGGTGACTGTTTCGCATCTAAATAGGACAGATTTTTGTATCTTTAGACGCGACGTCTCGATCAAACGGGGGTGGATCGCATCGGCGTGTGTTTTTCCCACGTTGGGAAGGAGGAAATCCCGTCCTTGTATCAATGACACGAGACGCTCGTATCGGAGCAGACAGAAAAACAGTTCTTTCTCTTTGTGTGTCGGAGAGAGAAAAAAAAACAACAGAGGAAGGGGGGGGGGATCAGTAATAGCACTAAGCCATGGAGTGATAAGCTCTGTCTGAGAATACAGCGTATAATATTCTTCCCACACAGAGAGAGACAGAGAGAGAGAGAGAGAGAGTGTGATGGAGAGAGAGATAAACAGAGAGAGAGAGCGTGATGGAGAGAGAAGACAGAGACAGAGATGGAGAAAGAGACAGAGAAGGAGAAAGAGACAGCGAGACAGACAGAGATGGAGAGAAAGAGAGACACAGAGAGAGAGAGCGTGACGAAGAGAGAGACAGAGAAAGAGAGCGTGATGGAGAGAGAAAGAGAGAGAGAGACACACAAAGAGAGAGAGAGCACGTGATGGAGAGAAAGAGAGAGATGGAGAGAGAGAGACACAGAGAGAAAGAGAGAGCACGCGATGGAGAGAGAGACAGAGAGATGGAGAGAGAGACACAAGGAGAGAGACAGACTGTGATGAGGGAGAAAAAGAGAGATGGACAGAGAGAGACAGAGAGATGGGGGGAGAGAGAGAGACACAGAGAGAGAGAGAGAGAGAGAGACACAGAGAGAGAGAGAGAGAGAGAGAGACACAGAGAGAGAGAGAGAGAGAGAGA
>JAQLOM010000011.1:18187318-18198856 GCA_030068315.1 Chrysichthys thysi | reverse complement strand
TATAAATAATAAAAATTAATGTGGCACGGCTGTATCGCGGTTTCACCTTTCGCGGGGGGTCGGCGGAACGTAACCCCTGCGATAGGCGGGGGACCACTGTATATATAAATATACACACACTTACAGATATGTTTCTAGATGAATAAGCTTTCAACTGTCCACTGTTAAAAGTGCTATATAAATAAAAATTGAATTGAATTTTATAATCGGGCGTATAAAACGAACAATTTCGAAATAATAAAATGTAAAATCATGTACCCTCTTTACAATCCGTAATGCCATAACGCCTCATGATCAAAGCAAACACACAAGTGCATCGCATCAGAGCAAAGCAGGTGGTTGAAGACGTTAAACATGCGATACACAAAATACGGGAACTCCAAGGAACAAGTTTACCATCAGGTCCTTCTCGATGAGCTCAGACACGGCATCCAGCTCCTCTTCCCGGTTGGTCATGGCCACGCTCGCCTCTTTGTGTTTCGCAGCCCACAATTCGTACTCTTCCTTGCTGATGTCTTTATAACACAGGCACAACGTGCGCAGCGTCTCGTTGGCAAAAATCTACAAAATACAAGAAACCAGGTCAAAAATTTAACAGCGTTTATTTCAATCCTGATCTGTACAAGACAGAATTCTTCCCCGCTTCTTCCCCACAACCCCCCGGCAATCGACATTAAGTCACGCATTAGGGAGATTATCCAATTCTAGACGTCACTGATTTGCTCCCGTGGTCATCTCTGCCTGATATGTATACATGTATTGTGCAATTTTACACACGTTTTTATTTTATTTCCTTTATATATAATGAACACGAGACCACACTTACACCCAGAGCCTCTTCTGTGGTGTCTCTGTGTAGGGAGGTAGAACTGAGGCGCTGGTAGATCACCGTATCTGCTCCCTTACAATACAGCCGGACATTTCCATCGGGAAGCCGCACTGGACGGGAAGAAAAACACGTACATAAAAGAGTGTTATTCCAAAAAATTTGTGCCGTTTTTATACACCTCATATCTGCACAGTTACCTAGAACAGTAATCATGTTTATAATCAACTGGCGCAGTTCTGATGTCCTCCAAGACGTCTCTTCCTACTTGTTCGTCATTTTTACTCTCTGGATTATCATTGTTACACTGCAGAAGCCCCGCCTCCTCCCAATAACGCAGGGGTTCAGCAAACAACAACAATCAATCTAGACTTGAGCCATCACAATCAAGAACTCCAGATCTTTTAATATGTGAACTCTACACGCACCCCCTGATAAACTGCTATAATAACGACAGATTTGCCGACCAACTTTAAACTTTCCTTTTTGCAGCATTTTCACCGAATATTGTAATATAGCTCGTCAACAACGTGCTCCAGATGGTACTCTGACTCACAACAGGAACAGAATATTACTAAAAATTACCTCGAATGTCACCGCCTAGTGAGTACAATTGAACTATTCAATTTTGTCGACGTCTATGCATGGCCGTAGCACCAAACCCCTACATGTCGACTTTAGTTGACTCCTGCACTGAAAGGGTTAAATCCATCTACAGTTACATTTAATGTTATGGGACATCCAAAAAACAAATCATTTCCAATAACAACAACATGCGACACTGCAGCTATAAGCAGCACCCACCTTCTCTCGGAGTTAATAAGACAAAGAATAAAAAAATAACAAAAGTAGCTCATGATGTGATTGCAAAGGTTGAAAACGTTCCCGTGGTGGAAATCATCCAGCGTTACTTCTGACCATGCTAAACAAGCATCCTCTCACAGAAAACATCACCTCATTCATCACACATTTTATTTTAGTCTGTTCATGTGGAGCGTCCCACAGAAAAGTCCCTTTGCAAACTGTTCCCACAGAAACAAGTCAGAGCTATTATAGCCGTCAGCGAAACGCAGACTGTCTGATCAGAATTGAGGGGCCAGGTCAGGCCGGGGTCGGTCCCGTCAGCACAAAAAAGTTTGATATTTAAAATAGTAAAGTTACTTTGTGCTCATTAAAAAATAAATAAATAAATAAACAAACAAACAGCGCCTGTTTCGGCCAAATGTTAAAATTCCAATCAGGTTCACGTCGGGTTCGGTCACTGCTCTGTTGAAGGCGGGTCGGGTTCGGACACAAATAAGAGGCCCGAACAGCACTCCAATTCATAAGCACTGCGGTACATAAGATGCAAAAAAAAAAATCATAATAATTTGCTGTTACACGTTTGACTAAGTCAGATTTTGCAAGAAGCTCCCCAGCTCCCTTTTCCTTACAATGCAGGAAAACCACGACAGGGCACTAGATCAGGTTTACACTGATTTTCTGCGTCCGTGACTGCTGAGGTAAAGATGAGGACGACAGCACAAGTGCTGTGAAGATACTTTTGCGTTGACGCAAATAAGGCTGGCATGCCAAATCTTACCAACAAGCCAGTATGCAAACGATTTGAGGGCAAAGGCGACACTGGGCGGATGTGTTGATGATGTCGTTGAAAAGCGTTGCGTGAGCAGAAGCAGCAGCAACGACCCTTTTCAGAAGAAATTTCGTGCAAGATGTTGGTTGTTATGCTTGGCAACAAAGCAAATGAGTGAGAGAAGGAGCAGGGGAGAAAAAAAAAAAGCTAAGAAGAAATAAGAATAGTGAGAGACGAAACGAAAAAGTGCACTGTGTGGATGTGGATCACTCACAGATGATAGACATGCGCTTTCGGTCGCTGTTGAAGTCGAGGAGAGCGAGCACCTCGTATGTGACCTCTTTGCCCATCTCGTAGATTGTGATGGTGTCCTGCGTGCGCGCCTTGAACACGAAGCCAAAACAGCGAGCCGCTGTGACCAAAGCACCTTCATCAGGAGACGCAGCTTGATACACCAGGTCACCTGAGAAAGAACACCGTCATCGTTATAACCGGACGCATCACAATCAATTCCACAGTCATTTGAGCCCAGGGCATGGAGAACAGCATGCTCACGTACAAGCCACGAGCACTTCAGGAATATCATGTCGCAAGAACCCTGAAAACTTTACCAAGGAAGCCTTGGAACGTTTCCTTGTTAAACCCTTGGACTGTCTCTCTCACTGCTTGCACGCGCAGAGCGCCTCTACAGAACGGCGTAACGTTAACGCATACATAAAGAATGACAGATTTCCTCACCGCCTTTCTCCTCCACCATGACTGTGTGACACAGCGAGAGGAGCTTGAAGAACTCCAGTATGTCTGGGTCTCTTTTCGAGCTGATGAGGTCAACGAGATAACTGTCGCTGAACTGGAAATTTCTGTCGACGTACTTGTTCCAGCTGAAGTCAACAGGCTACACGAGAGAGAGAAGGAAAAAAAAAAAAAAGATTAAAACACTCATGAGCCTTCAGAATGGCTTGCTCCTCTCCCCCCAACAAAGTGCAATGTAAAAACCACAGTCACTTTGTGAAGACTTTTAAACTCAGTGTGTGTAGTAGGAAATTAATGAGGTGTTCAGTACATTTGGACGATCCATGGGCTTCCCGTCTTTACTGGTCGGATTTCCTGTAAATCAAAAGAGACAAGTTATCGAAGTTATTGCATAAAACTAAAACCTTATTACGCACAGCAGAAGTATGAAATAACACCAAAGTATTTAGCACAACACTAAATTGTGATTTTTGTGCCACATAAAGAATAAAACAACTGCCGGATGTGCCGCTATAGAAAAATAACCTTCGTAAAAAATTTCATTTCTTTGAAATTTAAAAACAAACAAACACTTTCCTTACTGGGTAATGAAATAGACAACAATCTTTTTTTTTTTTTCCAGATTCGTAATCTGCATCCTCAACTCTATCCGATTGCATACTTTATTTTTTCTCCATCTCACTTAAGATTCACGAGTACATTTTTAACATTTTTTTTAAATTAGAATTTTTCCAATTTTAAAAATTTTTTTTTTTGCTTAAAATGCATCGTCATCGGAGTACAACATGTCTACCAAATTTCAAGTCGATAGGTTAATGGGAAGTGGGTTAAAAATTGATTACAAAATTTGTACCAGACAAATAGACAGAAACAGTGAGTGAAGTAAAGTGTTGCAAAAAAATTAAATAAAATGAACAGCAAGGTGTTATGATGTGACCTGAGAAGTTACTTTCACCCCATTAAATTTATCGCACGGGCCAAAGATATTCCTCTTAATTTTTATTTATTTTTTTATTTATTTACTTACTTACTTATTTATTTATTTTTACAAAGCTCTGACATTGGAGACTCCTTCCAAAAAATGCGAGACGAACACTGCGTGCCATGTCTGCCTGCATAAGCTGTCCCTACAGCAAAAATATCACATTAGAACTCTTATGGTTATGTTTTGTTATGTTTATGGAAAGCTCTGTTTTCACTGCTGTTAGCCGATTGGTCCTTCTACATCATACTACACTAGGTGTTCTACTGGCACTTACTCACTTGGCACTTGAACTTCCTTTGCCTAGAAATTCTCCTATTCTTGTACTTGATTTTTGCACTTCTTGTACGTCGCTCTGGATAACAGCGTCTGCTAAATGCCTGTAACGTAACGTGATATAACTAGTGCATTAATACCCAGTAGTCCTATGACATTACTTAGAGCTGAAACGACTGCCAGAGATGCTATTACAGAGCACCAATCAGTATCAAGAACTCAACAGCTCCGTGGTTTAAAACAAAAAAGGTGACTGTCTGACCCCTTGTGACTGCGTGGCTCAAGCTGTGGTAATTGTGTTACTGTGAAACTTAAACCTGACGTCCTGATTGTCATGAGACATACAAAGACACAAACACGCACACAAGCCAAACTTCCTAGTGCGCGACATTATCTCAAATACCCGTCCGCTTAAAGATACTGTTCCAAGTTGTCCAAGGTCCAAACGACCACACCTGAGCCGAGATCCAGGGATCGGGTGTCTTTTTAAGCTCCAACTCGAGTGAAGCGTTGTAAGTTTGACCTTTGTTTACTATAAACACTGTAAAGGTTTGACCAGGTTTAGGAGGAGGAGGAGGAGGTGGTACAGGGTACCCTGCCTTATGCTCAACATTTACTACAACACCAAACAGCAGAGTCTTCATACTGGCAAAAATAAACAGGTCCTGTTCCACGTGTCATACGCAAAATGTCCATGCTATTTCTGACTTCATGCAGCTGCGTGACCAACGGCGCTCATCAAATAGCTTGTGTTTAACCACAGAAGCATTAAGCATTTGATTCCTCGGTGTTGCCATGGTACTCTTACCGAACGTGCGCCCGCCGATGTTGCACTTCTTGAAGGCCATGATGTTTTGCGTGAGGGTTCCCGTCTTGTCCGAGAAGATGTACTCGATTTGGCCGAGCTGCTCGTTCAGGGTGGTGGTTCGAGCCTTGGCTGGAGTGTCCTTCTCAGCATAGTACATCTGCAGATCCCAGTTTATGAACTTGCTCTGACCCAGACGAATCACCTCCACGCTGAGAGCGGGACAGGGGAACGGACGGTGAGTGTAAGCAGTGAAATGCTTTTGAGTGTGGTGGTTAAAAATAATCAACAAAGGGGCGGGGTGATGAAGTGGAGATGCTGTTAATACCATGAAGTTGATGCATGTTTTTCCCACAACAAGCTTTTAAATTCCTCTCATACAGCAAGAATTTTCCAACTCCACTTAGGCTTATTTCCTGACGAACAACATTTCATGCTTTTTATCCATTTATAGTTACGCTTAAATGTTGTGCTAGCTTCTGTTAGGCTACCATTGTGTGCCTGCACCTCTAAGCAGCATGCTTATTAAACTGTAAAAGTTTGCACTTGGCTTTTAAAAGGAAAGTCGATAAGGAAAATATTTCACAATTGATCTTCATAAACGGTGAAGTCAAACAATCGGTCGAAATGAAAATGCCGGTGCTTCGGTTTAAAAAATAAATAAATACCTCCTTGAACCCCAGACCATATTTAAAGAACGAAGTGCGTTTGACAAGCATTTATCAAAGAAATATTTATACATTTCTTCTACAATTTCACACAGAAAATAAAAACAGAAATAAAACCGTATCTACCTAACGTAGAGCGAGATGGGCACCATGGTGTTCAGGACGATGATGTAGCCCCAGAACGTGAGGAAGCCTCTGTAGGACGACGTTTGGTTCTTGCCATCGTAGAGATACCAGGCCATACTGCCGACCTCCTCGTACCAGAACGTGTGTCCGATCGCCAGGCCGGCGCAGATCAGGATCAGCATCACAAAGATCTACACACAACCAGGAAAACGCTCACTTAACTCGTGTATTATTAATGACATGGACAAAGAATACCAAGAGAAGGCTTTCACACAGAGCTTTAACAGTTCAAATGACTGAATATCACCACACCCTAAAAAACATGCTTAAAAGTTATAATCTTTTGAACTCCAGTACATTTCCAAATCCAACAGCTGTGGAAATCCACAGAAAATGATTAAGCTTTAAAATGTTAAATGAGTACATCAGTGAAAGCATAAACCCATCCATGGTTCGGTGAAGATCAGGAGGAGAACCACGAGCCTACTGAAAGTTCGAGGAAACTCCATTTCCGCCTTATGCTAGTTAGTTAAAAGTTAACAAAAAGTTAGTTAGTGGACACGATCTTGTCCCCCTCTTTCCTCCTATCGATGTTCGAAACAGACTTGGTAAGGACCTGGTTCAGCGAATAGCACTGATGTTCTGATTGCTTACCGTGTACACCATGTAATTCATAAGGTAATCTATCTTGGTGCGTTTGAACCTGGTCTTTCCCCCATTCCTCATGATCTTAGTGTCCGCCCCTGCAGAAGGGATAAGAAATTAGGTTTGTAATAACTCCAAGTATCTATTCGCAACTTTTTTGGGTGTCTGTTAATTCTTATTCCGCTAGTCTTATAATTTAAATTCTCAATAGTCGAATCTTGTAGAAATGACTTCAATACATGATGCCAGTTCATTTGCCTTGATGTCTAGGCAATAAATTACAAGTTTCCCCTTGAGATGTCGAGACAGAGCAGGAAGTCATATATCCGAGTCGCCACTACTTTATATGTCAGTGCGCGCGATTCCAGACCTGCAAATATGACGAGTCCGCGGCACTCCTCCGTGTTGCGGACCTTGCAGCCTCTGAGCAGCATGTTATCCAGTTCAAGTGGGTACATTTCATTATCCCACGTCATCGTGCCCGTGAACTTATCCAGACGGTTATTTGGTTCCTCGCACATGATCATGGCTGCAAGACGGATACAAAGCAGAGAAGCGAGATACAAGACATAATAAGTCATACTTTAGGATACAGGTATGTGCTGAACAAGATGCAAACCTCTACTTTAGGGGGGGAAAAAAAAAAAAACAGTGCCCGACCCATCCCTTCCCACCTAATACACAAATCATTTGATCAAATCAACAAAGAGGCAAAATTATACATGCAGCACAACTAATATCTGTTTAAATGTCCCTTAGAAAGTTTCACCTTCACCAGATGCCTTTAAGCCATCTACAAGCTTCTGGCAGAATTCTGGTCACATAGTTGACCACGCTTCTCGGCAGAATTGGTAGAGTTCATGGAAATGGGCGTGCTTCCAGGCACAGAGTTGACTTTTAGGGTTGAGGGTCAGAACTTGATTTTCGTTTAATGTTAAGCCTGCATTATCCATTCCACACCCAGCTCTGATGTGTGTTCGGCGTCACGGTTCTGATAGAACACCCAATCGTTTCCAGGTTTCCGCAGTCTAGCTGATGAATCCTGAGGTTCTTCATTAATCCATCCACTTTGTCCAATGCGCCAGTTCCACTATGAGCAAAACAGCCCCAGAGCATGATGCTACCACCACCATGCTTCACACCTAGTACAGTGTTTCTCCGTACCTCCAGTCATTGTGGCCACACAACTCAATCTTTGTCTCATCTGACCATAAAACTTTCCTCAAGAAGGTCGTTTTTCTTTGTTCATGTGGTCAGATGCAAACGTGAGTAGAGTTTGGGCATGTCGATTTTGGAGCACAGGCTTCTTTATTGGACGGCAGCTTCTCGGTCCATGATGATGTAAAAGAAATCGCTTAACTTTAGACAGTGTTCCAGCAGCTTCCTGTTCAAGGCAGGCCTGTGGCTTGATAGTTCCTGGCCACCCAAACCAATGTCCTCTTAGCTGAGGGTGACCGTTTGACAAAGCTACTACACTTCCCTTGCATTTGTACTTGTCAAACAAATCCTTTTTATTGTGGGCACAGAGAAGCAACCAGCTGTAGTCAGTCATGATCACTAACAAAGCCAAGAGGCCTTGGCAAGATAGAAGACAAGATGGAAAACACTCAGCCCACTGAATTAATAATCAAAGAAAAAAACCTGTGCACCAAAATCTTGGGGTTTTTCTTTCTATTTAAGATGTATGTTGTATAAGCGTTCTTCCCGAGAAAAAGAACAGTTCACAAGAACTCACTGAAGGCCCCATACTGCCATGGGACTCATTTCCACAATGACTGCATGTAAACCTCTGACCTCAACTGTACATGAGTAAGCAACTACATAAAATCTCACATTAAGGTTCAGAGACACTTCCGAACACTTGCTGACTGATGTGTCCGAAAAACAAGCACACCTAGAATTAGGTTTACCATCAAAATTCGCCAGCTGATTCTCTTCCTGCAGCCTCTCATGAGACACCTTCAAACCCATCTTAAACTTCAGGTTAGTCTCTCTGGAGGGGGGCAAAAAAGCATACAAAAAAAAATAAGCAATCAGTTTTCATTACACAACAGAGCATTAAAATAAATTAGTCTGACTGCATTTCCAATTCTTTCCTTTGTAAAAGAAGAAGAAAAAAGATCGGTATTGTGCAGCGGAGTCGTCTTTGTTCGTTTCTGAGTCACTTTGTTTTCTTAAGCATGATGACTCCTGCTGTCCATTGTGTCTGTTAAAGGTTATGAACACTGAATTGTGTTTGTCTCATCGATAAAACCAAAGATGGACCACGCAAGGAAAAGCCAATATTGACTGTTCAGGATCACATGCTGTAGAAATTGCACAGTGAAATACTATACTAAAAACATGGCACGTTTTAAAGGCAGGGGGAAAACAACAGGGACACGGGTGTCGTGTGCTTTTGCCTTTGTTGAACGTTTAAAAGCATGCTCAAATCAAACATTTGTCCATTTGGTCAAGATCGGTGTGAGCACGTGCGCTTTGTTTGAGCAGAATGATGTAATGTTTCACATATTTTTGAATCAGGTGATAATTTAACATTTTAATTCTCACTCTTGTTCATACACCTGGGCTAAAATATCAGATTTATACACGAGCACAGAAAAATGAGAAGATTTACTTTTCCCTAATCTTTTATTGATTATACTTCTTCACGACCTCGATTCATACTACTGTTCTTTAGTTTAAATTTACATTTAAACATCGCGTTTACAAAGCACAGAAAAAGAGCAGTGACGTGTGTGTGTGTGTGTGTGTGTGTGTGTGCGCGTGTGTGCATGTGTGCGCACGTGTCAGGTATTTTTCCGCTTTGTTGAGTGTTTTAACACACCCTCAGTTCAAACATTTGGCCAACATCAGGACAGGTTCTAACCTTCCCTCGAGCATGCAAGTGTTTTGTTCAAGCAACGTGATGCATAGACTTGGAAGATCACATCATGTAGTGCAGGGGTCCCCAACCACGGGGCTGCAGACCGACACTGGTCCGTGGGTCTTTTGGTACCGGGCCAGGAAAAAAAAAATAATAACCTTCCTGAAATTTTTAGTTATTTTATTTTCATTAGTTTCCTGGATATCTTATTTTGAAAAATTCCACTCTTGTCGCACCACTGCATGTGACCCAGAGAACGTAGTGGTTTAAGCCACTGCCGCTGGGGAGAAAGCCCCGCCCTCTTTCATTGCAACCTCCCCCCGCCCCCACACCCCCGGGCTGTGGAAAACTTGCCCTACGTGAAACTGGTCCCCGATACAAAAAAGGTTGGGGACCACTGATGTAGTGGACTCTTCTCTACACAGGCTCTGGCAGGAACATTAAAATAATTTAAAATAAAATATCATTTTCAGTGTAACACCAATCCTAAGAGAGTCACTTTTATCAAGAATTTGAGTTAAACAGAATCTGTGCTGTACTTATTGAAGTCAGAGTTGATTCCAACAGAGACGCTCTTAGCGGTGTCTGAGCTACTCTTAACGGAGTCCAAATCGTTCTTAACGGAGTCCAAATCGTTCTTAACGGAGTCACAGTCTTTTTGCATCAATGTCATTCCTAAAAGAGTTGTTCTAAATTATAATCTTAACGGAGACATTCATAACAGAAACAAAGTCATTCTTTATGGATTCAGAGTCGGATTTATCAGAGTCATTTTTAGTCGTTTTTAACAAAGTCAGACTTCTTCTTAAAGTCTTGCTTAACCGAGACAGTCTCATTCTTAATACCGTCATTCTTAATGGAGTCGTTTAACAAAGTCAGAGTCATTCATAATACTGTCAGCAATTTTCTTAATGGAGTCATTTTGCTCTTAAAGGAGTCAGACTCATTTTTAAGAGATTCTGAGCCTTTCGAAGAGAAGCCTGGGTCGTTCTTGCTGGAGATTGTATGACTGATCATTCATATGGCCGAGAATGTAAATTTGTGAAAAGCCATCAAACTTTGCATATCTAGACTCTGGGCATGATGACGGCACACGTGGATGACGAAGTGCCACTTACACAGTGTGTACCTTGGGGATGAACAAATAAAGCCGATTCACAAACAAAGGGGGTGAAAAAAAAAAAAGAAGAAGATGGATTTGCAAACAGAAATGAACGTAAGCAGGAGGTTCTTACCCATCCAGTTCGGCTGTCTCTACATAACACAGGCTGTTTGGATCAGTGGTGGACAATAACAAAATGTCGGCCTACACGAAGTAAATGAAATGAAACAAAGTCAAAAGGAAGCCGTGGATGAAATAAGCAAGCAGATGCAGAACAGAACATGTGAACGTAAAAATAAATAAACAAACAAACAAATAAATAAATAGATAGATAGATAAATGTTATAGACTTGGAGATTAAAATAAAATGAGGCTGCAGCAGATCCTACAACACGTCTAGTGAATGAAGAGTCTTACGGGGATGAAGTCGTTTTTCTTTAATCGGACCACATCACCAACTTGAATGTCCATCCATTTGGCTTCTTGAAACCTGGAGTGTAATAATACAGGTTAAATATGTGGCTGGATGTGAAGTAAGTTGCAAACAAACTCATTTACTGACAGCACAGGAAGGTTATTACAAGCAGTTCCAGAATTTTTGGCATCCTGTGTAATTTGCTTAACGCCACACTGAAATGTGACAGAAATCTACTTTAACCTTTCATTAAAGAAAGACAAAAAAAAAAAAAAATACTTCTTGGGTGAACGTTGGGCGCACAATTCCAAGGTAACATCAAAAATTTTATAAAATCCGAAATGCAGTGGACCCTCGGATCGTGATGGATGGCGAACAAATAGACGTGCACATTAAAGACGTTCATTCTGTCTTCGTTTTCAAGTAATATTTTTGTTTTCTTCTAAAAGACAAGTTTGTTCGTTTTTTTCTGGTATATATTTAGGTGTATAACATACCTGC
>JAQLOM010000011.1:18162193-18173049 GCA_030068315.1 Chrysichthys thysi | reverse complement strand
TTTCTTTCTTTCTTTCTTTCTTTCTTTCTTTCTTTCTTTCTTTCTTTCGTTCTTTTACATAAATGACTAAAACACTAAAACACAAGAAAATAGTGCAATTGGTGAAAAGCCCGAACAGCATAATTGACCTATATTATATATTAGTGGCACCTTTTGATGCATTGCCAGTTATGATGGTGTAGATGCTCTCTAATAATTCATGGCCCCACACAGATCAGGTGCCTGCAGCTATACTGTTGTAGTTTTTATATATCTGAGGAAACGTCCTCGTCGCAGACATCCTGTCTTCTCACAACCCGTAGTAAAGCCTTTATGAAAGGCTCTGAGTACCGTAAGTGATATTTCCCAGCGAGAGTGTGTTCTGCTGTTCTTCCTCTTCTTTCATAGCAGACTCATCCCCTTTTTCCAGGCCACCCAGGATCAAGGTGTTTTATGTGGGGGTTTTTTCTGGATGTTCCCAAACGCATTGGGCCAAAATCTCAGATGGTCAGAAGTAACATCCCTCTGCGTCTATAGTACAAGTTTGCCTTCCATACCACCTTAATTGAACATTAATGCATTTTTACAACTCGCCTTCCGTGGTAATCAAGCCTGCATTTCCTTGGGTGTCATGAGCATGTCTTGGGTCTAGGTGACTTAAATTTCTTCACTTTTTTTTTACGAAGCTTTGTGATTAACATTCTGACCTCTGCTCGGCACTGAATCGCTCCTTCCATTCCGATCACTGGAGGTCTCCACTGGACGTTTGCCTTCCCCTGTAATTTGCAAGCTGTAGGGTCATGACCCCAAGGAACAGACAGCTCAGTGGTGCAACGGTGGTTGAACCCATGTGATTCCAGGTTCACCTCTGCCACTCAGCAGGAGATAAGAGGCCAGGCTAAGCATTAAATTCGAGAGAAGCTGTCCGCCCGTTGGAGCCTCTGTTGATTAAAAGTCCCCCA
The DNA here is from genome assembly GCA_030068315.1 of Chrysichthys thysi. Lineage (NCBI taxonomy): Eukaryota > Metazoa > Chordata > Actinopteri > Siluriformes > Claroteidae > Chrysichthys > Chrysichthys thysi. The sequence goes on along the minus strand of JAQLOM010000011.1, from coordinate 18,172,108 downwards.
GGTTTATGGCCCACTTGCTGGATTCATGACCCGTAAATCTCTCACTGCCCTCCATTCCGTCCCAGAACTCGATACCTCTGGCGAGACTGGTCTGCCCTGCTTCTTCCATAAATACTGAAGGCAGAGAGACAAGGGCTTTGCTGCCTCATCGCATTCTTAGAGATAGAAATAAAAACACAGGCATGTAAAGAGAGCTCGCAAACAAGAACACTGCGCAGAACACTGGAACGAGGAGACATCTGTCCTTAACTCCACCCTAAGCCATGTTTTTGTATTAAGTCACTTTGCCTTAATGACTAATGTCTAAAGGAGGTTGTTTTTCTGGACTCGTTTATAGAGCCCTACTCAGCCCCGACCTAATGATGGACTCGCCAGACAGAAATGCTGATGTAGGATCAGAATTCCTCACCTAAGTGGCGAGCTCTTAGACACAAATCTAACAAAAGACTAGACTCCTGATCCTCCAGGTTTTATGGAACCCAGCCAAGAGCTTTCTCCTTTCCAGATGGAGCACAGAGGGCCCCAAGTCTGAGTTTTCCTGAGTTAGAGATACCTGACAGTTTACCAGGGGAGTGATACAAGGTGGCACCTGTGAACGTAGCTTTACTACTTTAATTAAAGGAAAAAGCCATTTAAAGTGTCTTTGTAAGGTATTGGGTCACCATAAGATACCTGAACAGCTTCAGGACACCCTGGGTACTGGAAGTGTAGTGGACTAATGAACACCATTCTTCCAAAAGATATTCCCTCAGGTGATGTTTCATGATGGTAGTTCTTGGGTTCTTGGGTTGAGATCTCATCACTGCGATGGCTGTAGCATATTATTGTTTTCATCCTCATAAATAACACTGAACCCTTATGTGCTGGAGAATGGAAAGGGGGAGATCCTGAAAGAGGCTGAACCTGACCCTGGACCACAGTTAATGGAGGTGCTTAGTCTGCCATAGTGGATTCTTCAAATCTTGTCGAGACTTGCATGAACAAATCGCGGCTCCAACAGGAACCCTGGTCCCAGAGCCTAGAGGATGAAGATTGCCTGGAACAAATGCCATCGAAAGCAATACAGATGCACCAAATCGAGCAAGATAAGTGCAAGGGACTGATGGCGCATTGTTGTAGACTCTGAGACGTTGTAGCCATGTTTAAGGAAGACACCGTGGAAAATGAGATGTTTACGGTGAAAGAATCCATAACCACCCCCAGCTTATTTCTACTCTCCAGGGAGCGAGTTGGTAAAATAAGTTTTGTCAAACAGCAGATTTTATTTGGTCTAGGAGTCGTATCGACTGCTGAGTCCCCCCTGAGGCGTCCAGGTAATGCGCTGCTTTATGGGGAACCTGATCCTGAAAACATCCCGACAGTAACTGCAGATCATTTTTACAGTTTTTATAGCCTGGGTAGGGAAAGACGTACATACGTATGCCTTGTCATGTGCTTCTCATTAGGTGCCAAATGATTGGCAGGGTCAGTCTTTGACCCAACATTTAAAGATACCCCAGCTAGTCAGGGTTGACTCGTGGACATTGTTCTGGTGCTGCCTTTATGGACTTTTCGATCACTTACAAAGCTGTAATTTACAATTTTTTTTAATACTAACACTAGCTGGACGGCACGGTGGCTGAGTAGTCAGCTCTGTCGCCTCACAGCGAGAAGGTCCTGGGTTCGAGCCCCGGGTTCGGCACAGGTGTCTTTCTATGTGGAGTTTGCATGTTCTCCCCGTGTTCACGTGGGTTTCCTCCGGATACTCCGGTTTCCTCCCACAGTCCAAAGACATGCACAGAGGGGATTAGGCTAATTGGTGACTCTAGATTGCCTGTAGGTGTGATTGGCGACCCGCCTCTCACCCGATGTCAGCTGGGACCCCCCGAGACCCTGACCAGGCTTAAGGGGCAGAAGATGAAGACGAGACTAACACTAGCTAGATCTGTTTGATCTAGATGATGTTGGTATTCTTGTACAGTCGATCCTCTCATCTACGGACTCCGCATTAATGGATATCGAATGCAACGGACAACATCCGCTGGTCTGAATACATAATCCATGAGCCAGAATGTCCGGTATGAAAGTTTAAAAATCCCGAGCGTTGCGTTCTGAATCCTGTAGTTCAGCAAGTGGCCGCTAGGTGGCAGTGACGTGCGTGCAACTGGTTGTTTACAAACGTCAGTTGAGCTGTGGTCGTTGTGAAGCTGTACTGTTTTTTCGGCGGATATTTGGCGTTTTTCACGGTTTTTCTGCCCAGTGCCGTCATTAGGCCACCCAAAGATAAGTCTAGTGGGAAAGGAAAGCGTCTCAATCTTAGTATTTATGTTGTTCCTCATGCTGCTTGTCATGTGTACAGTACTTGGGTGGCACTTTTATGGACCTTAGTGGTGTTTTTCTTTTTATTTCCATAATTTTAACCCCCTCACCCCCACCCACCTTTACATCATCGGACTATTCACGCTAACAGCCAACCTCTCCCCCAGTTAGTCCGTTAATGAGAGGATCGGCTGTACTTGAAAACTTTGCCTAGTTAGAGAACTAAGTCAGTGCTTATGGTCTATTTGGGGAATATTACAGTTCAGTTCTGTTAAAAAAGAAGAAATAATGAATTACCGACTGACAGCTGATGAAGTGGAACGTTTTTTTTCTTCCCATGACAAAAGTGTAAAAGGTGGTAAAAAAAAAAAAAATTTCCAAAGGCTTCCACCTTGTAATTACAACTTGAAGGCACATCCCGGGGCAACTTTAATGTCAAGTGCTTGTATTTCCAGTGATTTTTTGAAGTGTATATACTGTATATGACGTGTGACAGTTTGGGAAAATCCACTGGATGTCACTGTGGCTGAGTTCAGGCCAAAAAGCCGAAATGTAAAAGAAACTAAAAGTTGTCTAAAAGGTTTTTTTTAAACGTATAACATACTTTGACTCCTGAATATCAAAGAACCGTAAATATACTGTATTTCACCACACTGTACTGGAGAGCAGCATGCGATAAAGTAATGGACATCAACCTAATAAGATAGTACAATATACTATACTATATAGTGCACATATATAGAACTAAATCAAGGTTGTATTCAGGTGTAAAATGCTGGCATCTGAGGAAATACCATACAAATCCAGATCGCCTTCATTTTTTGAAAAACAGCTGTAATGCACTAGCTCATAGCCTTATGCCAAAATTGCGCACACCCTTTCTTTCAGGTGTTTATGAAACGACACGATGGTCTCAGGCAATGAAAGAGGTGTTTGGCTGATATTACCGTTCAGTTGCATAAAACCCAAACAGTCGCTAACCCCTATATTGTTCCCATGTCACGCACACGCTCACTCATGTATCAAGTCCTTTAGGGCCTGTCTGTGTTTGATGCAGGCTGAACAAACACCCCGTCAGTCCTCCAGCGGCTCAACTTTCTCGCCAGACAGATTAGCCGAAAGCGGTGCTCTGTGGTTCATAAGTCACGCTCCTCCATGATGGCATACATCTCGCTAGAGGGGATTATGGTTGGCATCTGTGGGACCAGTTCATAGTCGCGTGGGTGGTCTCTAGTGAATGTGCCTTTTGTCTGTCTTTGTGCGTTAGGATCCTAAGGACACCATGGCAGATGAATCTGGAGAAAGTGCGGGAGGTGTTTAGGGATGCAGTACAGGTCTGGAGCGACGTCACGCCTCTCACATTCACCGAGGTCCAAGGAGGCCACGCTGACATCACCATCGACTTTGTTAGGTAAGACTTCAGAGCTTTGCGGCACACCTGGAGATAACACACGTTAGGAATTTCCACTTATCTTGAGGTTGGCTGTGCGGTTTTGGAGTTTCCCAGTGCCGTATCATCTAGCATGATTTTTGCAACGTGATTCATCAGCTTGACTCATTAACTCTCTAGTGTTCATTTATGTCAAAGAGATTTAGTTGGAAATCCTTTTTTGTTGATATTTTGGAATTCAAACCAATGCCTGCATACAACGTCGGCACCTGGCATTGCTTGTTTAATCCAAAAATCCAAAAATCTCCGAGCTTGCCGAGAGTAAACAATGGTGGAACCTAAGTTGGGTTTAATAACTTGATGTCAAAACTAGCCGTTACTATGTTAGCATGAAATGATGACTAGGGTTAAAGTAGCAAGCTAACCTTTGGTGGTTTGTTTGTTAAAGATTTAACTTAAGCTTTGCCCTTGTTGAACTAGTAACGAGCTCTTCTGTAAGTTTGATCTGGTTAATAATCAAATGGTGATTCATAATGTTTGCCAAGAGCACCCCCGCCACCCCCACCCCCCGTTGACTTGCATTCCAAAGAAGTACCCATGACTAACATGGTTTTTTGCCAGACAAAATGCGAAACAAAATCTGTTTCCAGGGTCTTTGTCGATGAACACCACTGATTTATCTGTGTATGCTATTAAAGTAATTCCTTTTCATACAGGCTTGGAATGTAAAGCTGTATCCTTCTCCATCCGGTCGAGATCGTCGTATTATAGTCAAGGTCCAAGTACCAATTCGCAACCAATTTGCCCATCCAGAGGTGGTAGTGCACCATGTTTCAACATTTACAGAGTGGTAGAGTTGGACGTTAGCCAGCATGTTTCAAAAAAGACCCTGCCCAGGAATTCCTCCTGGACAACGTGCCAACTGGACTCCAGTCCTTATAATGACTTCATGGTGTGATCCACTAGGAGAAATGTTTTTCACGCCACTGCACAAACACAGGAACCCCACTTACTGCAAACGTGAGATGATCAGAGAAGGGCAGGAGCAGATCATGGGCTGATACTTGGCACTCCAGCTCTAGCACGCACGCATGCATGCATGTATACTGTAAATACCGAGTCTACAGCTGGCCTGGAAAAAGGAGAAAGGCTCAGCAGTAAGGGTCCCACCTTCTCACACCTGTCAGGTGTTTTCTTCAGACCTTTGTGTTATGCTGTGCACTGAGACCCCACGGTGAACTAATCCCTCGCTCACCCGCTTTTATCCTCTTTGAAACGCTGATGCAAATATTGCAAACCGGGACTTGTTTTCTGCGCATTTTGTTAGCGCCGCGTGCCTTCGAGGCATGTTTTTTTTGGGTTTTTTTTTTTTTTTTTTTTGCTCAAAATATGTGCTGCTTCAAAATGTTTCTCATTTTACAAAAAAAGTGCCTGGTTTACATGATCCTGCTACACAGAAGACCCATATAAATATTTCTACGCCAGGTTTCACTGGATATTCCGTCTCCTTCTGAAAAAAAAAAACAAAAAACGCCGAAACAAAACAAAAAAATAAGAAACGTCGCATTATTAAGCGCATCCTAAAAGCCATGAGATTTTCCCCTGACAGCTTTTCTTGGTTCAGTGTAATCTCCTGGGAGAAAACTTGCAACTTGAGCACTTGCGCACTGTCTGTTATGACTGAATTGCTTTCTCTTATTGTCAATAAAGAGAAAAATGCTGATGTTCAAGACTAAATATATCTGAGCATACTGGCTCAGGAGGTAGGGACTGCCCCGGAATGTTCTCATGTCCAAACTTGTCAGGTTGAACCAATCTAACTTCAAATCTAGGATAAAAAGAGAACGGGCATCTGTCCAGATTTGCTTAGTGTTGTGGATGTGAACACGCATGACTCAATTTGCAAGTCAGCTTTTTCTGCCCTCGGTCTGGACGGCATCCAGGACCTTAACCCACTTTCCGTAAAGCGCTGGAGTGTTAAGATTACCTCACCTGCTGTAGGACGTGTTCAAGGAATGAAAACTTGAACGAGGCCAGATGTCCGGTTTGCTTTCTTAGGTCATATCGGATGAATCTGTGTGTTTACGCAACGAACCCGTGAAGAGCCGGGGATGAACTCGAGACTTACGATGAGCCGAACTTTAACGCTGTCCTGTTTTGATGTTCAGGTTTGAACATGGAGACAAGCTGCCTTTCGATGGCCCAGGAGGAATCTTGGCCCACGCCTTCTTTCCTAGAACCCACCGGCAGGGTGAAGTACACTTCGACTATGATGAACATTGGACTCTGGGTAACGGCATGGGTGAGTTCTTTCCCGAGTCGGCGAGGGCACTAAAGCGAGACGATAGCCATTTTAAAACGTTTCCTTGTTGATAATTTCGAGATGTTAATCCAAAGTCTAGATAGTGCTCATTTTTAAAAGCTGATAAATTCAAATACTTTTCGGCATGACTCGTGGTCATTCTACCACAGTTCAGGAAACTCCATGAATTCTTGTTTCTGATCAAGAAGTTGCGTGTAATGGCGTGAGTTTCCTGCGTCAGTAAGTTTTCCACTCTGGGAAAGCGCTTCCGGACAGATCGCTTTGCACTTTTTGGGATTATTAACAGTAACTTTACAAGTTGTTATTTATTTTATGTTATATTTATATGAAACAAAATGCATGTGCATCCATCCCCTTTAGGTACCGACTTGCTGCAGGTGGCTGTTCATGAGCTTGGCCACACTCTTGGCCTAAAACACTCCAATGCTCTTGGCTCGGTGATGTCTCCCTTATATAGCTACTCCTACCCACCCCAGCTCAGCAAGGACGACGAGAGGGACATCCAGTCCATGTATGGCGTCAAGGTTATACAACCGATGGAGATTGAGATGGACAACAATGACATCATGCAAATTGTGAGCCATATAGTTTCCCTGGTGCTCTGATGATTCCAATGGTTGTCACTTGACTTCCCAGAATGTTAAACATTCTCCGTCGCTTTTATTTATTTACTTATTTATTTTTGCTTTGTTTCTCCTTTTGCTTTCAGCCGAATGTCTGTAACACAGACTTCGACGCTGTGTCGATGATCCGCGGCGAGCTGTTCTTCTTCAAATCGGGCTACGTGTGGCGCATCCGTGACGGTAGACTGCAGGGCGGGTATCCTGCATTAGCCTCCAGACACTGGAGTGGAATTCCTTATAACATCGATGCAGCATATGAGGACACATCTGGAAACATCTGGTTCTTCAAAGGTGAATAAAGTCGAGGAGGGTCCACGTCTATTTCTTAGTGATCCAACGGGATGGACAAAATCGCTCGAGGAAATCTTTAAGGTTTCAGTTCTCTGTTTCACAAGGGGAAAACTAGACATAACATATAGATTGTTGTTGAGGTGTAAAGTCAAAGTTCAGACCACGTGTTTAGTCGCTGGAAAGTCAGACCACAGCCAATCAGAATGATTGTAAAAGCTGTATTTTACAGGATGAACTAGCCTGGGTGAATGAAGGTGTTACGTGTATAGCTGCTTCTATACAGGTCTGGTGTTTATGCCAAATATCAAGCCCTGTCAATATTAGATTAGGATTAGATATCTTTTCTTGACCTAGTTCTGGTTTCTTGTTCCCATTAAATCTCATTAAATGCCTGGGTTTGTAGGCATTCCATCATTCCTGTGCTTATAAACTGGTTTATCCATTAACCCTAACACCTGTGTTCAGTTTCTCGGTGGTCTGGATGACGTAAGTAGCCGGCCCAGCTGAGCGTAAGATGTTTGTTCTGGTCAGGTGCTCAGCGATAAACAATGATCAATACTTTCCACATTTTGAACTTTAATTACATCTTAAACTCCAGCTGACTTGCGTGCACAGTTGGCCAGATCTGATCTGATCTAAACTAAACTGAACTTTAGTTATAACATGACATGACGTTGACGTGACCGGTTTTTTCCCTGCCTCCTGGTTCTGCAGATCAGAATTACTGGGTGTATGATGCTGAAAAGCAGGTCAGCGGGCCAGACTCAGTGCAGAGACTGGGACTTCCTGTCAGTAAAATCCAGGCAGCCTTGATGTGGGGTGAAGAAAAGACCCAGGTGTACTTCTTCAAAGGAGAAAACTACTGGCGTTTTAACCCGCAGGAGAACTGGGTGGACATGAGCTACGCTCGCACCGTGGTGGACTGGAGGGGAATCCCCAATGACATCGATGCTGCTTTCCAGGATCGCTATGGTGAGAAGAATCCTCAATATCTCAAAATTGTATAAGAAAACTGGAATTTGAGCAGATTCCGTGGTCAGGAAAGTTCATATTCTTCTAATGGTATGAACGAGGAACTTGCAGGATATCATGGTCGACGTTGATCAGGGTCGTTAAGCCACCTGAAATCATGTCGGGATTCTCATCCACGTGTTGTACGGACCGTCAGGGGGTCAGTGAGGCTTGGCAGGTTGAGCAGATGTTCAGTTTTTCCAGGTTGAGTTTCACTCGATGAGGAACGGATGTTGGAAAGGCAGTCAGATATCTCCTGAGATACGTGGTGGAGAAGAATGTAGCAATGATGAAGAGAAGCCTCGAGATCTGATCACTAACACAAAGGATGCAGGATAAAGAAAGAACAATAGTAGACCAAGACCTGACCCCTGGGGAACTCCAGGAATAAGAATAAGGCTATGAGGTGATAAAGCTCAGAGGATAGTAGGATGGTTTGTGTAGGTATGATGAGAACCAGGTCCAAGTAGAAATCCAGCTTGGGTTTTCTACAAAGTGTCATTGACTACAGAAAAGAACAGTCCTCCAGATTTACAGAGTAATCTGCTTTTGAGTCAAGTAAGGCATAAAGCATGCTGTTATAGGAAAACAATCAACAACAGGGTGGCCCGACACATAGTGGAGATACTTTTATCCCGCTAAAGTTGGGTGTTTTCCTATAATAGCATACCCTAGAGTGTTTATTCCTGTTATATTATATTACTATCATATCAAAACTACCAACGCTAACCATACAACTTTTGCTGAACGGTTTGTGTATGAGACATTCTCTCGCCATTTTTTTTTTTTTTAAGATTTCTTCTTTTGCTTTTATTTTTTAAGGCTTTGCTCACTTCCTGAAAGGCAGACAGTACTGGAAGTTTGACCCAGTGGGGGTGAGGGCCCTCGAGGGATACCCCCGATACATCGGCATGGATTTCTTCAACTGCCCTGCCTACAACTATCATTAAACGTCCACCACGAACGGAGCTGTACCAACTGAAACTGATACAAACTTGAAGACGTTTCAGGCGCTGTTTATGTTTCAACCAAGACCACCTGCCTGACTTACTACTTTTAATGATTCAAGGTGACCTGGATGATGTAATGATCTTATATGATCTTGGGCACCCACATTTTACCCTCAGACACATTGTGTGCACTGGGGTTCTACCTTATCACAGGTACAATAATACTGTACATATATCCTTACATGACCAGCAGGCAGGTTGGATCAACCCGACAAATGATTCATGAATCGCTGGAAGATTTCCAGCCACACACAACCACCTTGACCCTTCTCAGGAAAAGCATGAACGCTCTGCCTTTTCCAAGATCTTCATTTTCTGCTGTCTCGCGCAGAATTTGATTATTTATTATCTGTACATTTTGCCATCATCTTCAGTATTCAGTAGTTCAGTAGTTTCGCTTCCTGTACCTCAGAGGACGCTTTTTTTCCGCCCCAAAGAATTACGATCACTCAGGTGTCAGGTGTTTGAGTGCTGAGCTCCGAGAACGAGACCGCAACGGAAGGCAAAACTGACCCAATTCTTCGCAGTATGTACATTTCGAAAGGCTGTCAGTAAATCAGAGGGAACATCCAGCTAGGCGGAGGCATTGCACCACAGCACAAAGTGGGATAACATTTCTGTGACCAGGTTTCCTGTTTGCTTTTCACCTCACGCATATGCCATGGGCGCACACCAGGGTTAACGAAATATAAGATTAATGCAAAATTGTCATTTATTTCGCTGGCTACCCCCACGACGACAAAATCTCCCCATTAACCACACATCCCAAAGGATTTTATTCCTTTTACGCCCATTCTAAAGAGTACAACGGTATCATTAAATAAAAAATAAATCCCTTTTAGCCATTTATCGTTGCATTTTATGTCGAAAAAAATCACTTGTGTTAGAAATGATTGCTCTCTGACGCTCATTTTTATTCTCTTGAAGTTGACACAACAACAACAACAACAACAACAACAACAACAACAA
>JAQLOM010000011.1:18108595-18119908 GCA_030068315.1 Chrysichthys thysi | reverse complement strand
ACACACACACACACACACACACACACACACACACACACACACACACACACACACACACACACACACACACATGCACATACATACTCAAACCAATACAGTTCGACTACAAATATAACAAAGACAAATAATATAATAATAAGATTGCTAAGATAAGGAACATATGATAGAAAACATGTTAACCGTGACGACAAAAAAAAAAAATAAAAAAAAAGGTCAGATTGGATTAGCTTGGGAACAACGTTTGAAGAACTACATTTCCCAGAAGCGTGATCATCAGCGAAGAACGTTCCACGAACGAAACTTGAAATATACCCACACAAAACGACATCTTTGTTCATTTTCTGGTGCTTCTTTGGAAGGGAATATCCTCCCTCAGCCTTTTTTTTTAATGCATTTCCAAGAATTGAAAACAACAATGTTAGTATTGGTTATCTAAGGAGTGTGGATTTCTGGGATCTCCAGGTTGTCCTGGTGCTATACTGAAAGCATGGCAAAAAAAAAGAAAAGAAAAGAAAAGCAGAATCCAGCCCAAAACAAACCAAGGAGAATTACGACAGCGTCCTTATTCATGCATTTTTAATCTCCTAACTTTAGCTCATGGGATTGTTACCCACAGCTTTATGGAAGGTCTCTAAGGAAAACAGAACGCATCAGCATTAATAATAATCTGATATTCCATGCCTTGAATGCGATGATGTGCTGTTTAAGTGAGAAAAGAAAGACAGGTTAGTCTGAGTGATAACACACGCAACACTGACGCATGCCGCCGGGGAACACAATGCAGCGTGTAGGAAGATCACGTTCACTTCAATCATATCAAGCAAATACAGGAACATGATAAGAACACATACATACACACACACACACACACACACACACACACACATACACATATACAGAAATGTACAAACACCAAACCACACCACACCACACACCACACCACATCCAGGACTAGCAACACCGGAGAGAAGCAGCCCAAATGAACTAGTTGCTTTGCGTTGCCCCCCTCCTCTTGGATCACACCTCCCCTACATGGTAACCCTTCAAATTGCACCTTTTTTTCTTTCTTCTTTTTTTTTTTTTTTACTGTGTCTTGTAAGCCCTAAATTGTCCCTGCTGTCCTCTTTGGGGCGAGTCCTAACTGACAGATGAGTTTAGGATGTGGACCGAATGGCTGACTGACAGACACGTGGCCGGAGTGGAATGGGACTCTCTTGGATCGGACATGAGATGGCATTTAAGACAGGAAAATAGGAAGAGAGACAGAGAGAAGGAAAGCCTTCGAGGGAGAGAGAGAAAGAGTGAAAGAAAGAAAGAAAGAAAGAGAGAGAGAGAAAGAGAGAGAGAGTCTAAGAGGAGGAGATGCCATTCCTTAATCTCCTTACCGTGTCTTTGGAGGACCTACGTCTCTTGATGCTGGAGGCCAGGGTGGTACTGATGGACCTAAAAGAGGGTTTCTTTTTGGGGTCGGGCTCTGCTCTACCACTTTTTCTATCCTAAAATAAATATATACGTAGAATAATTATTCATGTTCTCTGGCTGAGTGACACCGTTTCACCCCCAGCCCTCCCCACAAACAAGCTTAATCCCAAACTACGTTGGGTGTGGTGGCCTGGGGAAACCTTGCACGTCGTCCGAGTGGAAAATTTCCAACTCAAGTAGCTGTGTGTTTAAATTCCGGTGACAGATTAAAGTGTAAAGGGGGGTAAATTCCATTCAAAGGCTTCTTTCCAATTCGACTGGGGAAAAAACTCCCCACCTAGCTATACATTAACAACTTAATGTAATTATGGGAGGGGGGAAAAAAAACGATATAAGGACACGTCTGCCCAATTTGAAAGAATTCTGTTTACAATCGGGGATAAGTCCTGACTTTGATCCTCAGCGTCAGCCAGAGGGAAAAGTCACTAAAAGCAAACTGGCTCTTCGCTTAACCGATATTTGTTCTTAAATGGGGACCTCTGAGTCCTTCACCATCTTCTGTTCTGTTGGCTAAACTAAACTGTTTTGTCTTTTGTTTCGTCTTGGCTCGTCTTTTGTTTCGCTCCGGCATGTACCCATCCGCCGTCTTGATCAAATCATTGAAAAGTGAGAAAAGCAAACAGATCCATCAAGATTTTTGACATGTTTTAGCAAAGTGACCCATTTTTACCGCCGTGTTCGGAAATCTGGCCCCTTATTCGCACCTAGACAGCCAAAGCAAGATGGAAACAAGCCCAAAGAAAATCACTGTTCCATGTTGTTTTGGTGAAACATACATTACTGGGATTCTTCATTACGGTATTTTTCCCTAAATTCCCCCGCAGTGACATCTGTCCGGTTTTCCCAGACCACCACACGTGTCTTAAAGGTCTCGTGGAGGCTGAATCATTTCTATTCGTCTATATAAGCTCCTAAAGCTGTATAACCATCGGTTTGGTGTGACGGCTCTACCTAGAAACATGCTCCTAGGTCTGAGTTTGAGAAGAAAGCATTTGTGAAAATTCCCCCCCTCTTTTTTTGCAAGTAAGGGTCCTTTGCATGTGTACCACCATAGACTTCTGTGCACTTCTGTCCCGTAGTCAAGGTCAAATTCCACACATATTCATCCATCAACCATGTGGTCCATGTTTAAAATATAATTATACTCTACGTTTATTCCATCCCTGCTCCCCTCCCTCCCTCCCTCCCTCCCTCCCGCCCTCCCAGCGCCATCCATGTGCCCCACGGCTACTCCCTGACCTCTACATTATGCCACGAGGATACAGCACAAGACTGAGTGTGTTCGTGTGAGGGGGAAAAAAGCTCATATTTAAGGTATTCTTACATCCTGAGTCTCTACAGAGGAAGAGGGCTGCATAGAGGAGGAGAAAAGAAAAAAAATATATATAAAATGAATATTTATCCACTTAAAGATCATTAAGACTTTAAGATCCATAAGCAAAAAGCAGAGGGAGCGAAAAATGAGCTTGCTGAGGAAAATAATGCCACCAATGAAGCCAAGCAACTCTTAATATCACAGGAAATCACAATAAAACACAACTTTTAAAGGGGTGGGGGTGGGGCAATAATAAAATGCAATCAATAAAATGCCAGGGCAGCAAAAGATATAACATGAGTAACTACATATATATATATATGTATATATATATAAATACCATTTTGAAGCATTATACCTTCTTTTAGGTATAACGGAAATTCACCCCACACGCTTAGATGGCAAAAAAATTGGCTTCAGGTCTTTTTTAGAAGTGTGGTGTGAATTTCTTTCACATGCATTGAACAAGAAAAGCATATTATGGCACAAAAGCATATCAACACTAGACTTCTGGAGCATTCGTTCATATCCGTAATGACCCCGAATATCGCCTGCCACTTAATTCCTTTGAGTTCAAGCACAACTCAATACCTCCGTCACTTAAAGGTAGCAGAAGAATCGAGATCATATCTAGTATTGTATTAAACGTAGGTTTATTTTCTGGGCAAATCAATTGGAATCCGATACTAGATATAATCTGGCCCTTTAAGGACTCAAGGGTTGAATGCAAGTGAAATGAAATAGCATCGAATGAGCAAGAGCAAGGCTAGTGATGGCAAGGAAACTACGCCATGCTCATTCAAATAAAATGCACTGGATAGAAAGAAAAAAATGTTTTGTTTTGTTTGGGGTTTTTTTTGTTTGTTTGTTTTTTTTAATTAAACATGATTCCTGGCTGAAATAGGAACCAGGAGGTGTTTGAGTTGATATTTGAGTTGACATTTGTGCTGACATTCACATCGAAAAACCCTACAAAGGTCCTGAGTTGCATAAATTAATACATTTTCATTCTTTTTCAGGTCCTTTACTGTATACGAATCAGCAGCAGGGAGTCATAGCTGTACACTAACATGCGTAGACCCGCAAAGAGCGACGCCACATTGAGACAACAACACGCACGGCTCCTCAGAGCACGTCACTTAGTTTGCATTTCATTTTATTGGCCAGCATCAGTGTAGTTGGTCTGTTTTGTCATCCTAGCTCATCGTCAGGTGGTGCACTTTGGAATAATGCGTGCAGATTACAAACAGGATCACTATTGTTGCATAAAAAAAACAAAACAAAAAAAAAACAAAACCAAATAAACTCAAAGGCGTAATGAAGAGTTGGGCAGATTATTCAAAAGTCCGACACACCTGTTACACACACACAAGCTAACCGAATCACGGTGCGATATGCACATGTCAGAGGTGGAATTTGTGTTTTTAGATGCGTTTAGATACACGCACAACATACATATACAGTATATGAGGATCAACTGACATACGCAAGCTCTCAAAGCTCTCACAAATGCTTGGATCAGAGGCATGTGTGGAATCCTGCTAAGAATTAGTAGTAGAAGTTTAAACAAAATCTCAAGAACGATATTATAGTAGTAACACCTTGAACGTGCCTACATATATATACTGTATATATATATATATATATAGAGAGAGAGAGAGAGAGAGAGAGAGCGAGAGAGAGAGAGACATACATATGTAAGGTTTTGGTGATTCAACATTTAAGGTTCTGGGTTTAACACGTGGAAGGTTGGGGTTCAAGCCCTAGCACCACCAACCTACCACTGTTGGACCTTTGAGCCAGGACCTTAACTCCATCTACATTGGAGCCATATCATGGCTGACCTTACACTCTGACCCCAACTTCCTACCAACCCGGGATATGTGAAGAAAAGACTCTCACTGTCCTGTGTTGTTACGTCCAAATATAGCTTCTTAGCAGGAACCAACATACCAACGTCTTCTGGGTGCACCAACACAAATCCACACAAAGCAGTCATACACAGATGGATTATTCGTGTGCATGTGTGATTACGTGTGTGCTTGTGTGTGCAATGTATATGGCAGATGGTTTCTGGACATCGATTTGCAGACACAGACACGAGACTGTGATCTTACCTTTCTGTGGCACCGCTGTCAATTCGACAGCGGCGGCACTGACCTTTTGTCAGCGCGTACAAAGCACCAGCGTGAGGCTGGCCCACCTCCACACACGCATCACAGTCTCCTAGAAGCCTTGTGCCTTTGTATCATTCACTCACCCTTCCTCCCTAAACTTGCAGCTCTGCTGGGGAGGCCTTGTGACACTTCACAGCCAAAGCCATGAGGAACACGGGCAAATCAAGAGGCTGAGCGAGAACGGGGAGTGAATAGGATCGAGTTGGTTTTGCTTGACTAGCAAAGCCTGAAGCATTTCTTCATAGATCTCTGCATTTCGTTTCCAGATATCAGCGCAGAGTGTTCTCGGACTATGCAATTGTCTGCCCCTTCTGGTTTAGAGCAGCATTGCAGAGTTGCGATGAAGAAGTGTAAAGCTAATGTAAAGGTTTTTGGCACTGCCTAGGACTCCATTCACATTCTGTCTCCATTCTATTTGGCTATCCTGTTTGGGCTGAGCTTTGTAAATCAACTCCATAGAATTCACAATTATGCTAAGCTTTGAAAGCAAAACATTAAAGTACCCCTGAACATCTCCTTCTGATCATATAATGCCCTGAAACTACAAAAAAAAAAAACCTCCCAGGAACTTACCCTCCATCTCCTCCAGTCATCCTGAATAGTTAGTTAGCCAGGTAGCTCATTTCTAGTAAACCAGTTAGCATTTTTCAGAGATTAAAAAAATAATAATAGCATTTCCGTATGTGTATCTTGATTTGCATTCTCATTCTCATATGCTTTAGGATTTATTTAACCTGCCAAAATATACCGTAACAACCAATCCACATTGGCTGGCCATTGCTAGTACATGATATTAGCAAAGATTGTGTTTGTCCATCTTTAACCAAACCTGTCAGAATATATATATTAGCATGTACAACTTGGTTTATTATTAATATTAGCCAAATGTTGCTAGCATAGCATGCAAAGTAGTATTAAAAATGTCTGTTTTTTTAATCCACTTTTCACCCAGTTTGGTCAATTGCTAATTTCCACACGCTAGCTCTTCCCATCAGGACACCTACAAACCAGGAAGGGTAAAAGGTAACAGGAGGCACATCTACTTCCTAGGGTTAGTCCCGCACTGTGCAGGGTCTGCTGTCGTCACAGGCCGTCCTGGCAGTGCGACACCCAATGCAACAATTGAAACACCCCAACCGACGTGTCACTCCATCACTCCGTTGGCACACTCACATATGGGCAATTTAGGGTAGCCAATCTACCTAATGAGCATGTCTTTGGACTGTGGGGAGAAACCGGAGTACCCAGAGGAAACCCACACGAACATGGGGAGAACATACAAACTCCACACAGAAAGGCACTGGTGCCAATCCCGGGGCTCGAACCCAGGACCTTCTTGCTGTGAGGGGACAGTGCTAACCGCTAGATAGGGTTAGCGTTAGGGTAAGTCCTGGGAGCCTCTTTGAACTAAAAAATGTATGAATTTATTAGTCACCAATAAGATGTGGAGCACAGCAACAACCTATACAGTTGAAGCCAGCTATCCGAAATGAATTAACCATTAAAAAAAAAAAAAAAAGGTTTTCAGTTCAGGGGTACTTTAGAGCATTCATCTACTTCAACTCAAAGTTCTGAAGCTTAGTTTTGAGATGTCCTTAAAAGCCTACAAAAAAAAAAGAAAAAGAAAATCTCAGCGAGGATGAAGACAGTGGGATGACTTAGCTTGTTTTTTTACGTACTAAAGACGGAGTCCCAGCTGCGCCCACAACTTGACTCACAGAACTCTCCTTATTGTCCTGTTGGGACAGACAAGAGACAGGGTTCTGGTTGGACTTGCGTGGTACTTTCCAGACCCACCCTGGGGAACATTTCCTTGTTTGGCATCATAGAGACCAAGAATTGAGTCATAGTAAAGCCAGAGATCAGCACTCTCCAACCCAGCCTCCACCTAGGAAGGGTTTCACTGAAAGGCTTTCCCGGCCGGCACGCAGGCTGCTAGAAGTCATGGGTAGTGATCTTATGATAACTTGGATGGTGCCGAGGTTGCCACCTTACCTGCAGGTTCTTTCTCCAGACGTTGACGGCCGCGAAGGCTAGCTGCATCTGCTTCCTGCGGGCGTCTTTGTGTCGCTTGTATGCGATCTCAATAAAGATGAGGAAGATTCCTGCTGCGATGCCTCCAGCTACCAGCATGAAGACCCCTGGTAGATAAAGAGATAAAGATATTAAGAAAATCCCAAGAGACCTTAATGAAGTGTCAGTGTCACAAATGGAGACTTGAGGCCAACTCCTTAAATTGAGTTTCAGATGTTGCCTAACCGTTTAGGCTAACATGGATGAGTAAGGAAAGAGAAAGAACGAAAGAAAGAAAGAAAGAAAGAAAGAAGAAGTTAAGAAAGGCATTGGACAAAAAAGGGCTACAGGACCTTACCGCTGCAGTTTTTGTCCAATCTCTTTTAGATTATCTGCAACTGAGTGCAAACCATACCTGCCATGTTTTCAAAGGTGAGTGTGGCTGGGGCATTGCTCCTTGAGTCACACTCCTGGTATCTCACCCAGGTTTTATCCAGGTCCTCCATGAAGCCGTTCTCATGGGAACTGCAGGGAGTCGAGGAAGGAGGGAAAAAGTCAATTATTATTACACGACACTGGGCAGATGGTTGTGTTAATTCCCAAAAGACTGCACCCAAATGCACACATATACACGGACACACGGACAGACAGCAGAGCAGGGGTTGGGTGAAGGGAGACACAGAGAGAGATGTGTAAGAACAGTACCGCCCATGATGATATCTATGAAAACAAGACCGAACTAAAAGATACAGGCGCGTACGGTGTTGATGCTTCGGCTGGGACAGACCTGAGAATAGCCAGGGACACATTCTGTTTCCAGGGGCTGTCCTTGCGCATGCCTATGCCAAAGCCCGAACGGAAAAACAGCTCTCCCGTGGTCACCAGGTCGCACTTCTGCGAGGCTTCAAACTCCAGCACCGCAGAGTCCCAGATGAAAGCATGCAGCTTGCTGTGGGGGGGAGGGAAGGGTAGGAAGGGAAGGATGGGTTTTGGGGGGTATGGTGCAACAGTACAGTGAGTAAAAACACACTTACGCCACTCTCCTTCTCACCTCTGCTTCACCCACTTGTGTGTGTCTTTAAATGTTACCAGAACTACAAACCGTCATCTCATTGGTAAAGGAAATCCAATGCCGGACCAGTGGACCTTTGTCCCTCATTGGATTCCCTCAGAGACGATTTTGCTGGAAACCTGAAAAAGGTGTTCCTAAGCTCAACATTAAGTCTTGTGTGAGTGAGAGAGACATAAGTAGACCTGCTTTGGCTTCTCAACTCAGCCTGACACCTGAAAACACCTGAGGCCCATGATTCCTTGAATAAACACATGGGCAGACCTGCGCAGTCGTCGCAGTGGTGACTCACTTGTCCCGGACAGCCTGGATGGCCTCAGCGGCGCTCTCGTAGTTGTGCTTCTCCATGTGGCGATACATGGTGCTCAGCTCGACCTGACGCCGGAAGTAAATATCCACCGAACTCTGCTTCACTGTGGCGTAGATAAACTTGTCTGATGGGTTCCTCAACTGCCAACAGATAAAGTCAACAAGCCCAGTGGTATAAGCCTGAGTTTCTTTGTAGGAAATAAAGTAGATATATTAGGAACATCAGTCATCCAGGGCAGCAGGTAGCATTGGTTGATCTTGACCTTGGATTCCCGTGTGGAGTTTCCCATGATCTTCCGGTGTTTGTGCGGGTTCCGTCCAGGTTCTCTGGTTTTCTCCCACCTCCCAAAAGCATGCAAGTAGAACACACTAAATTCCCCATAGATGTGAAAATATGGGCGTCTCATTCCCAGTGTTCCTGGGGTAGGCTCCAGAACCAACACAGCCCTGACCAGGATCAAGGAGTTACCAAAGATGAATGAATGAATAAATCTTTGGTTCAATTAGGTTTTTCAATTTCTTGGCAAACCCCTGAGCAGCAATCAAGTTTTCTCCATCAGACAGATTCTAAAAAGTGGTCAGATATGACAGAATGACAAGGATCTTACCCTCGGGTCATTGATGCCGGTGATGCGCTCCTCAGGCCGGTCCAGCACCAAGAAGGCAGCTAGGTTGGCAGTGTAGGATGCTACAATGATCATAGCAAAGCCGGCCCACACCATGCCTAGGATTCTCGCTGAGAAGCTACGCGGGGCACCTGTTCAGTGATACAAACCCAACAAAATCTTAGGATCCAAGATATCTCGAAACCGCTAAAAAAATTCTAATAAAAGCTAGTATGACAGTATGCTAAAACATTGGGGAATACTAAGCTATTTATTGAGAATCTTTATGCAAGACATGTTAACTAGCCCATATTAGCATAGCTAGTAATAGTAATTATTAGCAAGCTTAGCGTTTTTGAGATGATCTTACGTTATTTTACAGATGAAGTGAGATGTTTTCCTTCCATGTTCTTTTTCACATATACCTGGTAATGGTTAGTCTCATCTACCTGTAATATTCTTCCTGCAGAACTCTGCAGAAATCCGCTATAGCTAATGTTTCTGATTGTTTCGGACTTACTCTGACTTAATGGGGTTCTGCTGGGAGACAACAATGGCAAATGCCACGCCTAGAATTAGCTCTACACCTTTCCTTAGTGTCCTTGTATACAAAATAATTCTGCAAGTCTATGATTCCTAGATAACGATCCATTTAGCTTCGAATTAAAACGGTATCTTCCACTTTATCCTCATGATCACGGCTTGATTTCCAAACCAATATGAGGCATTTGCTGTCCAATTATTCATGGACTGGCCTTTAGCCTGGCATTTTGTGATGTGAGCTGAAAACAAACTGTCAGTGTAACCTTCTCCAATTCCAGAGTTCAGCAACACTCCCCAGGAGAACCACATAGCCGAGGATAAGGTGAGGGCATCTTCTTCTTCTTCTTCGCTGTTTACTTTAAACCTTCCGAATGGGCTGAAACCAACCAGGCAGAAGATGAACAGGGGTGAACTGCAAAAGTTTTTGACAAATTCTGACATTTCGAGGTCCCCAACAAAGTCAGCGACAACGACAACATCGGAATACAAGAACAGGTCCAAATATAGACATCACAAATAAGCAAGCAAGCTGTGAAGACAGAAGAAGGGAACAGGGAACAAGATTGATCTCACACAGCACATCCAGCCCACATCTCCCCACCTCCAAGCTGACAGCCACAGTGATGCCCCTTTTCCTCCGGTTAAAAAAAACAACAAAAACACACTCATAACACACAAAAAAAACCCTCGGAGACACAACACATGGAAGACATATTTAGTCACACCAACACCAATCTGTACCTGAACCGGTCTAGTAGGTAAAGCATCACCGCCACCACATGCACCGAAAGACCCACCAGCAGCCACAGCGTGCTCTGGAACGGCTGCATGAACGAGTCCAGTGTACTACGAGGGATTTCCTGTAACACACAGCGGCGCGTCTCACATTTCTTACCAACTGTACTGCATCTAATGGATCCTACAAACGTCTGGAGGGTACTGTAAGCACACAGAACTGATACATAGCAAGTAAATACTGTATATCTATGATAGAAGTAATTGTATATACACAAATGGAAACAATATTTCATTAAGCAATAATTTGTCATGCCAGAGTGCAATATTCAGATTAAAGGTATGAGTCTTTAAGCTTTTTAATGGCTAATCCTCCGTATAATGGCGACAACCACTGTGCTCTTTCACAGACGTACTAGCTGTGAAATGCTAATACATATTTCATGTGCCCACCCTGGGAGTTAGCAGGTGTACCTTTTTCACGAGGATGGTGAGACCCTGATATTTGAAAGGCTTGGAGAATTCAATGTACTGAGCTCGTTCATTGTTTATCGTTAGTGGAGCAACGATCATGTCCGCAAGGCCACCCAGGAGCTCTCCCATCATGCCGTTCCACTCCTTCTTGTTGCTGTTGTTCACCTGTGGCCAAGGAAAAATGGGAAATAGTAAAAAAAAAAAAAAAAAAAGAAACATACACACACAAAGAGCAGAACAATATGAGTACATTTCTAAATGTAGCCCTAAATCCTTAGCCTAAACTTTGCTCGTAGCCTAAATGTAGCCCTAAATGTGCTCATGGCCTAAGTGTACCGTGAAATGCTTAGCCTCAATGTGCTCATGGCCTAAGTTTAGCCGGAAATACTTAGTCTAAATATAACCCTAAATCCTTAGCCTAAATGTTGCACATAGCCTAAATGTAGCCCGAGATCCTTAGCCTAAAAGTTGCTTGTAGTCTAAATGTAACCCTAAATGCTTAGCCTAAATGTTACTCGTAGCCTAAATGTAGCCTTAAATGCTTAGCCTAAATGTTTCTCGTAGCCTAAATGTAGCCCTAAATGCTTAGCC
>JAQLOM010000011.1:18092263-18103148 GCA_030068315.1 Chrysichthys thysi | reverse complement strand
CTCACTACCATTTCCACTTTCTTGGGACCCGTAATGAAGCTTATAGAGCAAAAATGCAGAGAAACACAACGAAAAACTGCGTCGAATACGTTCACACCACGAGTGTTTGACCGGAACTGAACATTTTGTGCCATGAAGCAGTGGGTTGACTGTATGTGTACGTCAGTCAAGGATTTGTTCGTCGGTCGGGTCAAAATCTGCTCAGGAATTTAGTTCATATGTCGATTTGTTCTCCATCCAATGCGTTCGTGAGCCGAGGATCCACTGTACAACTTTAACATTTACTATGTATGGTACTTGTTATATGAGGAACCCACTGTACATTAGAGCACGTAAGACTAATATATCACAGAGTGGGCCTCATTATGCATTACTACATCATGATTTATTCTCAGCACTGCTGGTGATGTTTCAGTAGCAAATGATGTCTCACCTGGCGGACAGAATGATCACCCGAGCCTCCAGCTCCTTGGCTTCCAGCAGCAGGGCAGTTAAGTTAGTCTCTTGGTTGAACTGGAGGACTTTCTCTGCCTGGGATCGGGGCACACAGTCAGTAAAAGCTAGAGACACTTTCCCACCCCAGGACCATGCTGCCTCTTTTACCTCTCTTCACTGCTTTGGCTGAATTTTCTTTGCTTTTGTGTGATTGAAAAAGGAGGAAAAATGACAGCGCTCCAAGGAAAACTGGATAAACTTAAAAAAAAAAAAGCTAGAGGGGGAAAAACGTCTGTATTGTAGCATGCAATGCTGAGGGTTATCAAGGCTCCAGAGAACGGCGTGCATGTTAGAGGTTTGGGGAGAAAGGCCGATGCAACCGGAAACTGAAACTGGGAGAAAGGGTGAGAGAGGTGAGAGGCTTGATCTGCCCAAAGAAAAACATAATAAAAACCAAAAAACTAGAAGGTGCTGCGCAAAAGGGAGGAAGTAGTATCTGGGGATGTGACGTGTCCCACACTAGCGCATCTAAACAAAGGAACAAAAGGAGGTTTTTTTTTTCTATTTGATCTGAATCATGCATTCCTTTTTTTTTTTTTGCAAGGAAAAAATGATGATAGAAGCGGAGCGTGTTTACTTTTCTCTCTTTTTTTTTTCTTTCTTGAAAAACCGAAAATCATAAACGTTCAAAACAAGTCCATTCGTCATTTAAATCATATGGGTACCAAAAAAAGAAAGTCTCGATGTAGAAAGAAACACGTGCTACCAAGATAAGGGCAATTCTGGGTCGGCCGATGGCTGATTGGCCAGATTCTAGTTGCAACGTTTAAGTTGGTGGGCGGCGTGCATTGACCATGCAAGTATACCTTAGGTCCTCGCTTGTTGTCATAGGACAGTTGGTCGAGGTTTTCATAGTTCCTTTTTTTATTCTGATGAGTAATGTGCACAGAGAAAATATGCAGACACAGAAGAATATTATAAACAGTTGAAAATGATGGGCAATAAAGCATCTAACAAATTTTCCTGCTCCAAATTGGAAGTCCTAACACCGGGGCTTTCAAAAGCATCAGAGACTGCTCTAATCCATCACTGACCTGCATAATGCCGAGATAATTTATGTCTTTAGGAAACACTGGTGGTACCCTGAGATCATTAAGCAAGTGATAAATGAAATCCCATCGAAAGCATCTTAAAGTCGTGCAAAACAAAATCGCATTCAAAGATGAACTGGGGTGATGGAAAAACCCCATTTGTACGTTTAATACATATTTTTCACCTGGAAATGTAGCTGTAGAACACCTTTTTAAATGATTTTAGGTACATAAATGGTCCGAATTAGTTTTGAAATAAAACCTTAATGTTACATTATATGACTTTCGATGTTAAATATACATAGTAAAGCTATAAAAGGTGCAATCATTTTGGTTACCAACTGAAAAACAAGGAAAAGGACTATTTATTTTATTTAAGTACTATTTGTTTTCTGAGAATGAAGCTAGTTTAGGCAAGATTGGAAAGCGTCTAAAATAAAAAACATGTTCAGTTCATTTTGGTGAAATGTATTTATGGTTTCCTTAAGTTGAGGTATCGTATTATGTGATAGGAAAACCCAACTTGGTGAAGAATTCACAGTTTAGTCAGATCCAGTGGGTTTTTCCCAGACCACCAGATACTGTATATGTGACCCATCACATGAAATCAGATATTAACCCTGGAAATCCCAGACCACCTTATTGTAATAGGAACAACACCTCCACTGGCTAAAATGATGATACGGGGCTAGTGAACCCAAAAACAGGTGGTTTAAAAAAAATAAAATAAAATTAACCCTTTCCTGACATATTATGTTCATAACATGCTATGAAATGGTCCTTATGAGACCTCCTGGGGTGTCCAATAATGCCCAGCAAACAATGAGTGAGTTGACTATAAGGATGAAATAAAAGTTAGGGTCAAATGTGACCCCAGGGTGGTCAAATTTTAGGTGATTTAAATGATGCATATTTTTCGATTCCTGCTTCAATCAGCTCCATTTTCTTACCAAATTTATCATTGTATCCTGTTCATATGTGAACAAAGCAACAGTGTGAGTTTGCTTACGAGGAGGGCCTCGGAAAACTCTGTCGGAATCTTATTTTTAGGATATTTAAATGAGGATTCCATGACGGATTTCATAAGAGGGAATCCTCAGCCTCATTTTGACACCAGGATTTTCCTGCCACCCCTAAAAATAACTTAGCTAGCAGTGCGGCTTTATAGCGAGAAAAAAAATATGCGTGTTCTTATGTCAAAACTGGACTATCCAGCTTGGGAAGTGTTCACTAAAGTGCTTTAAAACAATGTTTAGGATTAAAATTGATCAGTTCTGTTGATCAGGAAGATATTTAAAAAACAATTTTTGCCAAAATTAAAAGATTTGAACACCTTATCGTCCATAGCACAAAACAGCCTGTCGGTCCTAATACCTTGATTGATGACTTGGTATGACGGGTCTCGTAAGAACATAGTAATTTTATAAAACTAGGACTACCAAGCTAAAATTTTGAAGGAATTAGAAAATACATCTAGGATCTATAAGAACAAGAGAACTGAAAAGAAAGCACTACTAGGGAAGTACCGTAAAAGCTACTAGCGCTGGCAGCAACAAATAGGAAGTAGGAGGAACAGGGGAACGACAGATGCACCATATGCTACATTCAAATGGGGTCTCTAATATGATTTAATATGAATGGCCCACTTGATATTCCCAGCTTTGGAAGCTTTCTAATAGCGCTAAGTTGAAATCTTGTTTGTAAAAAAAACCAGGGGGGGATAAAAACCCATGGATATCCGGTTTTTAAACTTTCATACCGGACATCCTGGCTAATGGATTATGTATTCAGACCAGCGGATGATATCCGTTAATGCGGTGTCCGTAGATGAGAGCATCGACTGTGTGTATATATATATATATATATATATATATAAAGAGTTTTATGGCTATGTAGCTAGCTTAACCATTAGCCTCAAATCAGTAGCTAGCTTTTATAGTAACCCAGTTGCTTAGCCACAAGGTTTTCAGTCTTTGCAGTTTATAGTAGTGAAAGTAGCATTATAGGAATGTTCTGAATGAATGAAGCAAACGGTCCTGCTATCCTACCATTGTTAGCTGACTTTATTAATGGAGATGGAGATACCGCAGTAGGAACAGTTGCTTTTTTTTGGGCTGCAGCATACTGCATTCCACTCATCTTGTGATTTTTTGAGGGCAACAGCCTCAGGGGAGCCTTAGCCATGCTTGGACGGTGCAGCAATATTCTGCAGCGATATAAATAAACT
The DNA here is from genome assembly GCA_030068315.1 of Chrysichthys thysi. Lineage (NCBI taxonomy): Eukaryota > Metazoa > Chordata > Actinopteri > Siluriformes > Claroteidae > Chrysichthys > Chrysichthys thysi. Next base: position 18,099,395 of record JAQLOM010000011.1, on the reverse strand, counting down.
CTTGTAGCCCAGGAACATACAGTTCTGCACTATATATATATATATCTCAGGTTTGGGGCCTAATTCTGTTTTTTTTTTTTACTGTGATTCCGATTTTGCTTCTGGGTCCAAACGCAGGTCCAAAGGTCTTTTATGATTTCATATATTATGCATGAAGTTACTCCAAATCCCCAATCGGTTAGTTCTCCTGTCTTGCACCTATATTTTTCTCCACACAGTCTTAGTAATGGATACGTGTTATTTTTACCTCCCTGTATCTGACACTTGTGATTCTTATGGGCTGAAAAAGCTTTACTGCAAGGAATCCGTTCGCTTTTTTTGATAACAGTCTGGAAAATGTTCATTATCTGGTCGTTAGGAATTGAAATACTTTACGCAAATAGGTCTATTAAAAAAATGGGTTATTCCAGCTTTGATAAATAAGTTCAACACTGCATGTATGATTAGGAACATCAGATCCATCCCAGCATGGATCACACTCTTCAGAGTTCTAGCATGATCTCTGCTAGTCACGCACATTTCTGAGTCACTTCCTGGTTGTTTCCTATGTAAAATTCTGGCTTGTTTGCTAAAATTAACTTATCACAAAGCCTTGCCTATACAGTACTTTGTGTTCTGAGCCATGTTTGACACTTTAACTACTGAGCTTGCTATTTGGGCTCCTCGTTCTAGATTATGATTAAATTCAATCCTGCACATGGATCCTCAAACCTTGTTTTTCCTCACACTTGTTCCAGAATGACAGTGATCCTCGACAAATCGAGAGCGAGTATCTGGACAAGTTCGGAGTGAACGATTTCGAGTGTCCTACAAAGAACCCTGACCTCAACCACCCTGATCGTCTTTGAGATGAACGGGAACACCAGACCTTCTCTCCAAACATCAGTGCCTGACCTCATTAACACTCTTGTGACTGAATGGACACACATCCCCATAGAGCCACGCTCTAAAATCTAGTGGACATCCTTCCTAGATGAATGGAAGTTGTTCTACCATCGGTCAGAGGTCTAAATGTGGAATTAGATGTTCAAAAAGACCATATGGCTTTGATGGAGAGGTGTTCTCATACTTTTGGCCACATAGTATATTTTGATCAGGGTTTCTGTGGAGGTCCGTGACTAGTCCGGGACCTGAAAGTCAGGACTCATGGGAAAAATACCTAATCCCTTAACCAAATGTCAGGATTATGCTTCTCACTCACCACGGTCAATTAATAAAAAAACACAACATCTTATATTTTACTCAAGATTTAAAAAGAACCTGGTTATAAAAACGGTTTCTCCAAGAAAGGAGCACCTAAGTACAAATAACCCAAATCATTCTCTCCCCAAGTCTTCCATAACTAGGCCAGATGAAATAAAGTACTCCATAGTCGTTTCTATTAATCCAGAAGGAAACATAATTAACTGGCTCATATAGCGTACTTTTGGAAAACGACTCATTTGTCATTAATAGACCGCTACAAAATTCAATGCATATTTTATGAGTGCGGTTATATTCGCTGTCTGAGAACAATTTCTGCCCAATCGACTATCATCTACACAAGGGAACATTACCGTGAACCCAGTAACACCAAAAAAAAAAAAAAAAACCCCACCAAAACCCTTCAATTCCCAGCAGTTCTAAAGCTTAATTGCATCTACGCTGAAATAGTCTCCGTATTAATAATGTTCTCTGTCTGTAAAGAGGGCAGCGGTAATTACCATCGCCCAGATGTCAATTGGGAATCGTGATTTAGCTTGAGAGCCTTTAAAAAGTTCGTCGCCATTATGATACAGGCGTCATTACTTTAATAAATCAAACAGCAATCAACCAAACGCGCACTGCTGGATCCTGATGTGAACCTGCTGACTGATTTTGAATTCGAATGCTTCGAGAATACCGAGATGCAACATCCCATTAAAGATAAGCTCCGGTCGTGAGCCAGTGATGCTTTGTAAAGCCCCAGGTTAAGATTTTCATTTTGCTCCTGCCGTGGAGCGACTCAGGAGATTTAGACTATGGCAAAAAACAATGTGAGATGAGTAAGAAATGCACAGAACTTCAACTAGATTAGACCACATTAGACGCTGTTGATGCCTTGGGCTTTAGCCAACATTTACAAAATGGCATGAGCGAGATGCAACAGAAAAGCAAACAGTTACATACATAGAAGACTTCTGAGATTGTTAAATGTGCATGTTCCACACTCACGCGCTCATACACTCAAGGCACAGACGCTCAAGGACAGCTCACCTTGGTCTCCCGCTCCTCCAGAAGCGTCTCCAGTCTCTTCTGGGTGGCTCGACCTTCGTGGTCGTCGCTGACGATCAGGATGATGTGGTTCCAGCGGAACTCACGCATCATGTCGAACCACACGTGCGCCTGGTGCGAGTACGGCGGCACGGTGCGCAGGAAGGAAAGGTGGATACTCTGGGGAGGAGAAAACAAAATGGAGGCAGAATCACTGAGGTGTGACATTTTCATCTGAACATCTTAAACCCAAGTACGCATAAGACAAGTGATTACAAGGATCACAACTGGAATAACCTCCATAACTTCCAACATGAGTGTGTTACAGCGCCGTCCTCGCAAACTCGCCTGGGGACTAACACTTCATGCTTGTTTCCAGCTCATCAGGCATTGTTTAAAGGATCCATTCAGTTGTGTGTCATCACATGGTGCTTCCTGATGTGCCTCTGTGCTGTCGTTCCATGCCCACACGCTTGCTTTATTCCAAGATATTGTCTCAGGTCCGTATTTTCGTTGGTTGTTTGTTCTGTTTCCTTCCTGTTATTCCTAGGTTTGTATGTTTAGCCCAGTTTTTTGGTTATCTATTGTACACTGGTTTGAGTTCTTCTGGGTTTTCAAGGGCAGTCTGCTACCTTAGTACCTCGTACTACCCTCCTTATTTCAATTTTTAGGTTGTGTTTTTTTTTTTTAAACAAAAATGTGAGCACCAATATAGGACAATTCTGAAATATTTCCCAGAAATTACCAATGGAAAAAAACTGAATCTCATATCATAGGTTTACATATAAGACCAAAAAAAACAGTTTTGTTTATAACTTAACCGTGATGCATCGTGCAGAAATATAGTGACATCAATCTTCTTTTTGCTCATTAAAGTGTTTTTTTTGTTTGTTTGTTTTTTTAAATGTTACACAGTAAGCAAGAAATAAAGTTCTCGAATGCAAAAAAAGGTCATTTGGAATAACAAATTCATCAAATAATGAAAAAAAAACCCTTTAAAACGCCACAATACAAGCACAAAAATGAATCCCAGTGGTCTAGTTTTAAGAAAACGTATTTCAGGTTACAATCCTGAAATACACTTTATCCAATAAAGTAATGACTATAAGCTAAAAGCAGAATATGTTACAAATAATGCATAATTTGCTCAATAAAAATTCATACCAGTTTCAAGTTCGCGAAGCAGCTGAGCGTATTGGGTTTTACAAAACGCGTGGCGATATTTAACGCTAAGGATAAAATAATAGTAGCAAGTCCTGTCAAAGTTTCAGGAGGTGATGTGCACTCATGCTCATAAAGTTACAATTTTTTTCAACACTTACCTTAAAATATCATGTCCAAGTAAATGCATATTAAGCTCAAATCCTGCTCTATAACTCTTTACACATACTAGAAGTGAAGTAGGACATACACTATTTACCCCTTAAGGTCTGAGTACTTTTCACACATTTTCACCTATTAAATGCTAGGTAGTTTCTGTACCTTTAAAAATGCTAATAAAATATATTAAAACTGAATATATCACGTTAAACGAGCCCATTTATTATCTAGTCCATTTGACTCGAATGCACCGTCGGTACCAACCTTATCTGAGTAGATGGACATTCTGGTTGTGAGACCAACCACGGGGATACGGTAGAAGCCTGCAGTATAGGAGACCGGTGTAGGTGTGAGGTGGTCACTGGACTGTGGTGGATGGCTCACCAAAATCGCATAGACCTGTAGACAGTTTGAGAAGAAGAAAATATAGAGCACCGTGCAGCACAGACATGAGGAAGTAGGAGAGAAGATAAAAATAGTCGACCTAGATATGTCTGTTCAGGTGACACCTGTGATTTCGGGAGTTCGGGAAAATGGTTAGGGTTTCTGTCCAGTGATGGCGGCGTACAATATTGAATATGAGGGCTAAAAATGGAAACAGCACCAGTTGGTTTTGTTTTGCTTTAATGCTTTATATGAATTGAACTAATATAGGAATACTAATGAGTGTTATTGGAGGATATTAAAAGACTTTTATATTACAGAATTTCTTTCGGTTTCATGTTGAAAGTGAAGTAAAGTTCAAAAGAATTATCATTTATATATATATATATATATATATCAACATATAAACTTAACATAACATTTATTTAGGATGCAAGAAATTTGTGTGGCTCTATGGTTCTTCCCTCAATAAGAGGTTAATATATATGAACATCTCGACAAAAATGGAAAAATCCCTCAACCCTTCAACAATATGTATCTATCTAATCATTTCTGCATGACAAACATATTGCTTTGGCGGCATTCGTTTCACAGGGGCCCCAGCTGCTCGCAATAAGGCAATATTCAGGGAAAATATGGTACAAAACATGAATAGACAAAAAAAAAAAAAACTGCGTTTTTGGATTGTATAAGTAGCCATAATGGCTCTGTATCTTGACAGGCTGTACGACTGGGCCTCAAGTGAGGTTTTTCCATCCAAAATGCTCTCAGGCATCCCTTTTGTACCATCTGCCACGAATCATCCGGCCCTCAGATCGCTGCACGGTGGTGAAGTGGTCAAAAAATGGAAAGGGTTTGAATATATGAAGAAGATATATGCATATATTTTGACTGTAGCATAAGAAAAAAACCGACCTCCCAGAAAAACATAATATATACATTTATTTGTTTTAAGAAATACCAGAGAGTAGGACAAAGGAGAAAATGAATGCGTTTTAATTTCGAGAAAGAAGATGAATGAGGTTTAGGACATAAAGGAATTACTGTGCATTTCCTATACAGTCTGCCAGCACGGAAAGCGTGACTTCAGCACTTTCGAAATGGCATCATCAACCACTGTACGAGTGCTTAGAGTGCTCTTAATTTAATTTGGCGCAAGCGGGCTTTTAATGATGCAATGCTACTCCCGACGACATTGCTCCCCAGAGATAATCAGCTCACTGCATTACCCAGGATGCCTCTTTTTTTCAGTCTGTGAGTGTCCTGGGGTACCATTTTTGTTACACTGGTTTTAGATAAATAATCGCTTGGATATTTCCTTTCAATGAACCTGAGTGACTTTTAAATGCAAGAAATGACTCAGAAATGTTAGAAATATCAGTCCGGCGTTGGCGAGCATTTATAGCACGGCCGAGCTGAATTCTCAAATGTGATTGGTCATTGGAATGCGTTTCGGTTTCTATAGCGACGACTCTTTCACGTGCATGACGGACGCTCCAAATAACCCAAGGCTGGTAATCAACAGATTTTTGGGTGGTTTTTTTGTTTTTTTTTAGGTATTTAACAAAGAAATATATAAAAAAGGATAAAACGTTCGGGGAATTTTGCGAATGATGTCTTGCGTAGAGCACTAGCTAGGTAGGGGGAACTAAGAGAAGAATTTAAATATGAATACGGGACATAGTGGACACCCTATGACCAAGTATTCTGCTTATTTTTGCTCTGCGAGTGGAAACAGAGCCCAAACGAGCCACGCTTAGTTTCTAGCATGTTGGCCAACTGGCTAGATAGCTCACATTGATTTGGACGTTCCAATAAGAAAGTCCTTTTGGTAAAATTAGCGTCCTTTCTTTCCTTCTTTTTCAATTTCATCTGACGAGCTTTCAGATTTTAGGTCAGGATTTATATGTTCCTGACATGCAGCATTTTCCATGTCCGCTGATGATCTTGCTAGTGCTACTGTATAACCGTTTCAGACAAGGAAGTGGAATTTTCCACGCAGGACACACGTAGCAGAGGGACACGCATGATGAGACGTCCCAGTGGCGTTATGCGAAAGCCACCCGACCAATCAAATTAGGACCTGGAACTAACTTGGATCAGATCAGGTCACATCATTGGTGTTTACTTTCCTATAACAGCAATTTCCCGTGTGATTTATTCTTTTCTTTTTATTTTTTTTGGACAACTTTTATTTCTCATAACAACCGTCCAATCCCATCCAAACGATCATTCAGTAAAACAACCGTCACCAGTGTATTTATTCAGGTATTCAGCTGTTAATATCGCATTCATTAGCGCTCATCTTCACCCCGGAACATTTTCAAGAGCTTGCGATATCGAGGCCGTGCTCTTTGCTCATCTCTGGAGCTCCACTCAAGTTTAATTAGCTGTGACACTCATTCTTATGTAACAGTTTGTAACACACATGCTCCATTAATTTTACATCTAGTTGGTTTTGTAACAGCTGTGTTCTTACTACAGGAAGCTTCAAATCCCCTACTGGCTAACAGCTTGCTACAGAAACACACACTTTCTCTTCAGACTTATCCTAGTTAGTGCTGACTCTGGACTGCACCCAGTCACGAACAAACATTGACCGTGATCGACATACTGCCTCGGCGTGGAGAGAAAAAAAACTACCAACAAGTCACAGTGAACAGATCTGGTGTCCTCCATGCAGTGAAAGATGATTTGTGGTGCTTTATATAATCCAGGATGGCTTTTGGGTTTTTTTTTAGTTTGTTTTAATCTCATTTTTCCTCCCAATTTTAGTAAATTTCCATCCCCTAGCTAGTTCTTTGCTATTCCAGCTACCAACCAGCTAGGGTCCAAATGTGGCCAACCATGCCGGAAGGTGAGCTTTGCATTTTGTCTTTATTTTGGTACAGTGGTAGAAATCACAAGCCGCCTTATCAAAGTTATAATATATATTTACATGTACAGTGAACCCCCGCAATATCGCGGTTCACCTATCGCGGGTTCGACGCATCGTGGATTTTCAAATTTTGATTCGCGGAACTTTTTGGCTTTCGCGGGACTCTGGAATATAAAATATAAACTATATATTTTTTTTTAAAATGTTCATTCAAACATTAAACGAACATTTAAATCGAAATAAAACAGTACGCGCTGTATTTCATCAGCGGATGAATACACAGTGGCGGTGTACGCCACTTCCGCTTCAGCTAGTAAA
>JAQLOM010000011.1:18033743-18045170 GCA_030068315.1 Chrysichthys thysi | reverse complement strand
CTGGGCAGGTCACCAATCCACCACAGGGCAACACACAGAGACAGACAACCATTCACACTCACATTCACACCTACGGCTAATTTAGAGCAGCCAATAATTATTATTATTATTATCATCATCATTATTAATACTAGCAGGCTTCACTCACTGAGTGCAAGGGGAAAAAATAAAATGTAGTATTTATATAATAAGTTTGTTAATTACCAATTTTATTTTTCAACAAATAGCGGTCGTGCGTCATTTCCGTTTCAAATACATAAAGAATTTTATATATTTAGATAAAAGTTTTCTAAAATAATTAATTACCAAATAAGTGTTTATTTCTTTTCAATATCAGTAAAATAACTCTCACACAAATAATAACGATTCGTAAAGACGATATAAAAACGAAGTGATTAGTTCAAATGTAAGCGCTAGTGACGCTGTTTCCGCTCAGACGCACGTATAATGTGTTCTGTGGTCGTACAGCATTTCCGTTTCAAACGCGAAAATAATTTTATATACAGATACAGATATAGATTATTATTATTATTATTATTATTATTATTATTAAAACAGCACACCACAGCATATCTTAAAAGGTAATTAAAAAATACATATGTACATATTAACCATGTAAAAAAAATACTCTGAAATCATGTAATAAGCAACTCAATACTTTTGAGTATTGATTATATATATATATACCACGCCCCCCATTACTGGTTATAAATAATTGTATGTATTTTTATGGTCTGAATTAGGCTGTGCACATTCTCCGGGCCAAAATACAAGCAAAAAAAACCTTTATCAAGTGGTTAGTTAACAATTATCACTGTGATTAAAAAAAATTCAATTACACAAACATCAGCAATGTTGTTTCTCGAGACAGAGCACAAGTCACGACCAAAGGCCTGTCATCATGCTGGACTTCGGTGGTATTTTACCAACCTGGCAACCCGGATCTCAGCAGGCCGACAGTCGTTTCCGGCTCTTCAGAGGAAACACACAACTCTGACAAAATGGTAAGATTTTACACTCTAGCCAGGTTTATAGTGAAAGAACCTCCGGTATCACGGTAAGTACATGACAGTAAATCCGTCCAGGATACAAAATGCAATTTAAAACCGGAAGACAGGCAGTATTATTAGCCGTTAGCTAGTTATGGGAGCTAGCTGACTAGCTTCCTCCATAATGTCATCACATGACTGTCCCACAGATGCAGTGGGTGTTCCCCTAAACGCCTTTATTTACTGCAAAAGGGTTTTATTTTAACATTATAATTGCACTTTTGTCCATAAAGCCAATTTGGTGTGTAATTTTTTGGGCGGTGGCATGAGTAAATAAATAAATAGATGGATAAATAAATAAATAGGACCCTGACCGCCTGAGCTAACTCCGGCTAACACAATCAGTTCTTTCATTTCATCACATTATCATTCAGGTTCATTATTTATTCATTTAGATCAGACGATGAGAGTTTGGGTGTTGTTTGCTTGGCCATCCGTTTAGTCTGTTCCAAGAGTGTCAAAACAAACCTGGGACACTTTGGTAGGAACACAAAACAAGACATGCCAAGATGAGGTCTGGACCATTTTAATATCTTCTTCTGATTCAGGACCTGCAGTGAGAAATCAACATCAGAGTGTGGGATTAGGTAAAGCCTGACTAATATTAGACCTTAATGTTGAACTGTTTCGTTGGACGAATTTGATATTTCCCAGGACTGGTCAAAATGAAAGGGGGAAGCGGGGAAATAATAATAATAATACTACAAAATCCACCCTGAGTGACTTGCATATTCATCTTTATAATCAATCTTCCCTCTCATCCAGGATTTGCTTTGGACTTCGGGTCTGTTTCTCACGCATGGGGCGTCTTGAACTCTCCTAAGTCACCTATAATACCTTTGGTCTGTGTATTCGTCAACACGCCTTCACTTTGAGCGATGCGGCGGCGCTTTAGTCCTTTTAGTCTGTTCAGCGCTTGTGTCTCTCAAAGGAAACGTCCATCAACAGATTCAAAAGTTTCAAGTTTAGCTGCATTGCAGTCCAAGACACATTAAAATCACCTTCATTATAAAGATATACCGTGGAACCTCGGATTGCAAGCATGATCCGTCCTGGAGACGTGCTTGTAACGCAAAGCACTTGTATATCAAAGCGGGTTTCCCTGTAAGAAATAATGGAAACTCAGATAATTGGTTTCACAATCCATCAATATTTAGATAAGAATGATGAATACAAATTATAAAGTAAAAATACATAAAATAAAATAACCTGCATTTTAGCTTGGAAAAGAATCGTGGCCGGTGTGAGGGAGATGAGAGAGGGTCAGAAACTCAAAGAATATCAAAGGGTACAACAAAAACATGGAAACTAGAGTACAAACATGAGCAAGGAAAACACTAGATCATGGCTTGGCAAGAGAGCGGGGAAATGCAAACTAATGCTTCGCAAACTTGGCGTTCATGAGACAGTCTGTTTATAGTCTATATAATTAGTCCTAATGCAGAACACCTGTAGAAACCCATGTGACACGGGAGCATGGTGTGAGTCCTCCGGCATGCACTGCTACCGGGAGTGTCCGAAACGGGTGTGCTGCATGCGCGCTCTGTGCGGGCAGATCCATGACAGAGAGGAGGAGGATTATTGTGTAGGATGACTTTCACTACAACTCACGGAATCGCTGCAGTCTGTCGCTCACTGGGATCTTTTTCTTTTCGTGCGACTTTAACAAGGAAACTATCCAACGATGGCTGCTTTTGTCTCCTTTTGAGGATTTCACAGAAATGCGACATTGTATCGTCATTAAACAGATGAGTGACACACACACTAACAGAATATACTAGCGCGGAAGCCACAATCCTGCAGTGAGTGAGAGAGAGAAGTCGTGATCACGTGAGGCTCGGCAGACGAATACTACTCATATTGCAAAACCTCGCTCGTTAACCAAGTCAAAATTTATTTTTTAATTTATTATTATTTTTGCACCAAATTTAAGTCTTTGCGTAACACTCACAATCCAAGGTTCCACCGTATACGCAGGTCCGACTCCGATCTTGATGTCGTCAGAGTTACCTATCCTGCAAAATCAAGCTTGGTACCGAAACCTTTCTTAAAAGAGTCAGAGTAAGACGTCGTAAAATAACGAGCTTTTTATATTTGGTCGGGTGCTTATCAGAGTAGACGCCCTAAATTCAGTGTTTCTGGAATATGTTCTTAGTTTAACAACTCTCCTTTAGACTTAACACCATTTCACTTTCCTAACCCACTTGTCACGGGTCATGGATTAAATGATGATAAAAAAAAAAAAACCCAATAATAATAATAATCATTTGGCACCAACATTTCCCACTAACCCCACACTGCTAACCTCTAATTACCCGTTATCAACTAACATCTCATTTCTGTTTGAATTATTCATTTGATATTCATTTGGGATTTCAGTTTCCTTCTCTGTCTCACACCATCTTGTATTGTTTGTGTTCCTTTATTTGTGATTGCGCACCGTTTTGATCTCTCGATGTCCCCCCCACTCCTCCTCATCCTCCTCCTCCTCCTCCTGCTCCTGCTCTTCCTCATGCACTGTCTTCCCATCCTGTCTCCAATCAACTGCCTTGTGCTCAGGCTGGTCACAGAGTAAGTGCCCCTCCACTCCCTCCACCCTGCTTTAACCGAAGGCTTCTATTGCAGACTAACGGTGACGGAGGTAGAAATTCAGCTCTCTGTGAGACTGTCGGATCTAGTCTGACCTCTGCTTTGTGTAGGAAACACGAGTAAAGGCGTCCTGGGACATGCTGGGTAACATCCTTGCAGCTAATGTGTGGTTTTGTTGGTAAATGGAAAGAGTTTGCATGGAAAACCAAACAAAAGAAATTCTCCAGATTTGCCCTGCTGTATGGTTATCTACGACGGATGTGATAATAATGGAGTAATATACATGATATTAATGTACGTGAATGTCGCAGATCAAGCCAGGAACTTTTTTCCTTTTATTTTTCCTGTACAGTTCTCTACCAGAGCGACGACGTTAATGTAGCGACTATATGAGGAAAGCTCGTGCGTCTGGTTTCTAACTGTGTATCACACAAACAGGTGACTGGATGTCACGGAGGGGGGAAAAAAAAATCACTCGACGTCGAACGGCGTTCATGTTCCACCCCAGCGATCGTACGATCTGCAAGCGGGGTTGCACGTCCGCCCAAGTTTCCACATTTTTTCACCGGACTTCTGCGATTTAACCTCAAAAACATGCCAATTTTCCCCCCAATAAACCCAGAGGTTGAACCAATAGACGTGTGGATCTACGGGTGGTTTTTTTTTTTCTTTTTTTCTCCTTCTCCATGCACCCTGGATGCCCGAGATGCCCCGCTCCTTCCCGTCTGCTCGCATTAGCGACGTATCGTGATCTCCCCTTGATTTTCCACCTGCTTCGGGTGTTAGGGCTGACTTCATTCTGGGATTGGACCGTGCACGCGTTTCAGCGCCTCACGACTGTGAAAATAAAATTCTGCGCGTGAAAGAATAGCCTTCACATCTGACACAAAGTCAACGTTTAATTCTCAAAAAAATAAATAAATAAATAAATAATAACCACACACACGCATGCAGAAGATCCAACACAAAGCCTTGCTGATCGTCTTTCCCAGACGAGATCGCGCGATGTACGAGCAATGCGAGGGAAGCTCTGCTTTTCAGTCCGGCATGTTTTCTGGACGTTACTACTGAAATGCAGCGCTCTTCTTTTTCTCCCGGTGTCATCGCTTTGCTGACCAGGACTTAATATCCTTCGTACGAATGGACCGTAAGCGTCACCAGGATACTGAGGATGAATGAATGAGTTTGCCCTTATAGCGCTCGGAGCTAGAAACGTTCCTGACTTGTTGGCTACATTAGCCTCATCGCTCTGGGAGAAATGTACAGAAGACAAGCATGTTCTGGCTGATCTTAGAGAACAATTGGGGAATTTTTTTTTTCTTATTTTCTTTATTTTTCCTGAACAAGTAGTATTGAAGTAATACTATTAGAATAACTGAGTCTCATAAATCCACATCGAGAGAAGTTCCCGAGATTTGAACTCCTTGCCACAATTTGTCCTGGTGTTCGAATCTAAAACTGTGAGAACAAAATCGAACTTTAAGTGCGTTACAATCCCTTAGCTTTGTGTATAATCTAATCTCTTACCCATAACTAATCTAAGGTCACTTAGATTACTCTCTGCTTATTATATATGTACGTATGTCTCCAGTTGGTCCTTGTGTTAGGTGACCTGCACATTCCTCACCGATGCAACACTTTACCAGCAAAGTTTAAGAAACTGCTGGTGCCTGGGAAGATTCAGCACATCCTCTGTACGGGCAACCTGTGTACGAAGGAAAGCTACGACTACCTGAAGACCCTGGCTGGAGACGTGCACATCGTCAGAGGAGACTTTGATGAGGTCTTGCGTTCGATTTTTTTTTTTTTGTTTTTGTTTATAGTGGCTTGCGTGGTACAGCGGAGAAAATTTAAAACCTTATTCGAAGCCTCATCATAGTTGGGTTTTTGTTTTTGCCATAGAATCTGAATTACCCCGAGCAGAAGGTCGTGACTGTGGGCCAGTTTAAGATCGGTCTCATTCACGGGCACCAGGTGATCCCGTGGGGCGACATGGCCAGCCTCGCCCTTCTCCAGAGGCAGCTGGACGTGGATATTCTCATCTCGGGCCACACGCACAAGTTTGAGGCGTTTGAGAACGAGAATAAATTTTACATCAATCCCGGTTCAGCCACAGGAGCGTACAACGCACTGGAGAGGTACAGCACCGATACACACCTCCTTCAAGACACCTGCGTAATGTTTCTGTACTTTTCTTTCTTAAAGTTGCTGTTTGTAGTGTTTGTTTGTAAGTAGCGCTAGAGCTGTACAATCATATCGTTCCTGGGATACCTTAAGGGAAAAAGGAATTAATTCATAATAATTTGATCTGCAGACGATCGGGATTTTTCCAGAATTTCACGCTTCAGGGCCAGAAATTGGCTCGGCCTTCAGCCAGAACAGAGCTGCCCAGCTGGCGCACTTTGGTCTGTGTTATGACTAAAAATATGATCTATATTTTTGTCCATTGTCTCTTTCGATACAGCAACATCATACCGTCCTTTGTTCTGATGGACATCCAGGCGTCTACGGTCGTCACGTACGTTTACCAGCTCATCGGCGACGACGTTAAAGTCGAGAGGATCGAATACAAGAAGTCGTAAAGACCATCAAAGGAAACCGATTGCCTTCGTATTAGATGTGTTTCGTCTCCCCCCCCCCCCCATCGAGGATTCAGCCCAGATTCTCGGCCTGTCGCAGACGCTGTACATTCACGCTCAGATATTTTACTGAAGTGTACAACATTTGTTTATATGTCCTCGGCAGTGGCTTGTGTTTTCTTCATCAGCAAAAACATTAAGAACGCAATAATGTCGTATTATTTGCATAATCCTAGTGACTAATCGCGCTACATTTTGTGTTAAAGCTATGTCATATTGACTCCTCCAGGCTATTATGATCAGTTCCCCAGGCCCTGATACAAAACATGTGAAATATTTCATACAATAAAAAAAATCACAATGTAAAAAAAAAAAAAAACAAATGTATTAGTCTTGCACTGTTTAAATTGAACTTCTGTGTTTGCTTTTATTAAAAACACACTAACTGAGAAAGCAGGAGCATGTCCTGAGGTATGTCGAATGCTGAGAACAGTTTCGTTTTGGTGATAAGATGCGTATAGGGGTCGCAGCAAGGATTTCTTAATCCCCATCGCTTAATGCAGAAGTGCCACCATCTACTTCTGTTTATTATTGACGTCAGGCACAAAGCATGATCTGCGTCGAAGAATCATCAGAAGGAAAATTTATCTGTGACCTCGTCACAGAAGTGAAAATCTGATGTCAGCCTTGTATTTGGGATTTAATTCCTTGCTATTGAAATACAAGAATAAAACAATACTTGGACTAAACACGAGCATAATTCACCAGGCAGAAAAACCAGCAGGGGGGAAAAGGGCACATGATGGTACAGATGTACATTTGCTCGTGTACATTGCTGTATTCATAAGCATTGGTTTTGTGAACCAGTAGAAAACAAGGGGTTGGGGTTTGTGCTTCAATATACTTTATATGTTAATATTAGAAATCAGGGAATTCTTCCTTGTTTGTTATTTATTTGCCTTTGGATGTCATTTCTAAAAAGAAAATGAAAAAACCCCAGACGTTCAGAATATGTTATTAATATAGCAGATTTGATTTTACATTACGCACGCTGCACCACTCTGTTAATGCTACGATTTCTCTTATATAGCATAATATTCAGTAATTACAGTAGATCTAAATTACAAGTGTGAGGAAATAAAGTCTTGATGCACCATCAGGTCCTGTGATTTCAAACGGGTTAACATTCACCAAGTTCTGTCCCATGTGTACCATACTACCTCTTTATATTGAGCCATGATGTTCTGAAAATCAATTCTGAGATATATATATATGGGGTTATATTGGAGTTGCCTGGTTGCATTGACAGTTTGCTGAAAGTTAAAATCCATAATAGACAATTGTGTGACACAATCTGGCAACCCTGATTGACATGAACCTATAAAAATGTGTCATAGGATGAAACCTAAAGTAAAAAAGGTTCATTCTTCATGAAAATTCATTGTTAAAAATGACAAAATTAGTAAGCATTGAGCAAAAACTTGTTATACTAATGAGAGGTTATTTTCAGATTACAAGATTTTAAAAAATATTTTTACGCATAGAAAATTGCAGTAAAAAGTCGTAAAACTTACTTAATTGTATGTTATAAGAATATTTATACAGAGAATAAATTATGAACAATAGTGGTAGTAATAATAATAATAATAGTAGTTGTAGTAATAAGCTATTTGTGTGAGGGGGAAGAAGACATGTATGGGTTATGTATATTTTTTTGGTATAAAATAAATATACCGGTAAATATAAAACACACAAATCTAAAATAAGAAATGTGTGTTACAGTATGGTTTAACGATGTAAGTCTGGTTTTATTTATACCAAAACAAAGATTTTATTATTTAAAATGATGTTATTTAAAATTTCTGACAATTTTTTGCTGTTGTTTCTGAACGTATTGCTGGATATGAAATATATTCAAATATCTTCTGTTCCCAGTTTTCTTTTAAAAATCTTTGTCAGACGTACTTTCCTAATGCTGTGTTAATTCTTAATGAACTTTATTAATTGTTAACAACTAACACTTGATATTATGTAAGGGCAGTGCTCTATACATCAAGCTTACTGCATTCAGTCATAAGAAACAACCTTTTATTCCTACATTACTTTAAAATAATGGGTAAACTGAAATAACTTAAATTTGTTATTTATTCTGAATAAACCTTGCACTTCCTGGAGAGATTCCCCTAAGAGTAACCTTCCTTGATGTTAGATGAGAATTCATAACGCATATTGATTTTCTAGTAAACTTTCCTTTTTTTCTTTTCCATTTTAACCCTGCTCTGGTACCATGGGGTCCACCCCTCTTTGGACCAAGGTTTTTTTTTTTTTTTTTTTAAACTATCACCATTAGTGACCTTGCCTGCCATGTATTTTCTCGTAAGGCCTTCCTAAGTATGTCACACATGTTTGATAGTTTCAAAGTCTTTCTACTTATTTTTTATTTAGGTTTACAGTATTTTCACTTCGCCACAGTATCATAGTATGAATGCGACGGGTACTCTGGGGTCAATTTGACCCCAAGCGAAAATAAACATAAATAAAAAATAAGCAGAAAGACGGGTAAATGTGGGCACAGAAGCCAAAAACTGTCAGAAGAACCCCGATGCGAAATCTTGTCAGACAGAAACCAGGGCTGAAAGGGAATGGGAGTTGAGCAGACACACCCTGGAAAGCATTTGATTTATTTTTCGATGATGCCATGAGAACAGAGATTGTGACATGGACCAACCAAAAAATTTTAAACGTGAAAACTGGTTACACAAACAATGCTGGATTATTGTACCAAAAGTCCACCCCCAGAGGCCCCCACAGCAGCCGCAAGCACCACACAGCGTCATCCAGGACAACGCAAGAGATGTTATATTTGTCCCACATCAAGTGACAAGAAAACCAAATTAGTTGTGCCAACAGTAACCAATGCCAACGGTAACATTTTCTCCTACAGCGGGGTGAAATAAGCGGAAACTCACACATGAAGCGTTGTGCAATATTATTTGGATTTTATAACACATTGTCATACCATATTATTTCAAGGAAAACAAAATATTGTAATAAAGTCGTGTTATTCTGGCATGTTTTTCACCATGGGGGTCAAACTGACCCCATGGTACCAAGAATGTGACTTTTTTTCACGGTACCAGAGCAGGGTTAAAGTCAGCGTTTTTTTTTATTTTTTTTTTATGTCAAAACGCTTTCTTTTTTACCCCTTTCGCTTTCCGTAGCGCCACCACTGCTTGAATTCCAAATAACTCGCGACTTCCTGTATAAGCGCACTACACCGTTAAGGAAATAACGGCGTCTAGTGAACTAGATAAGTTTACTATGTAGCTGTTTGGGATTTAACCCAGGTCCCAGGATGTTGTTGCCTCAAAGCAGCATGGAAGGCGCGCGACAGCACTTGTGCGCGTTGTTTTTAAGATGATAAAACGTCTCGGTGGTTTTTTTTATGTTAAATAGTGCCATAAAACAACGATAGATACTACAAGTTGTAATTTTAACGCGACGAAAGAGTGACAAAATGCCTCGCTATGCACAGCTCGTCATGGGACCCGCGGGAAGCGGCAAGGTACGACAACAACAAGAGCCCATTTTCAGCAGATAACTACTTACATCTTTATTTACCTATTCGCTTTTATTTTTACAGTATGTATCTGTTACGATTTCACCCAGATACGCTGTTTTTACTTTTTAATTTCTCTATTTTTATATGACTATCGTCAGGATGACGATGGTGATGAAGCACATCTGAGAGAATAAAAAAACATGCATATAACTCACTGTTTTTGTTGCACTCTTTAGTAAGGAGACAATAAAAACAGGCTGTTGTTGGAAATAATATTTACATCACTGAAAGTAACCAGCAATTCGTTAAAAAAAACAAAACGAAACACCATATAATATGGTGCTGCTGAGTTCTCGATTCTGATTGGTCAGAAGGTGTTGATTCATTTCCTATAACTGCAGCTCTGTCAGGAGTTCCAGGTGCACATGCCTCATGGGAATGTTTTTATATCCCATTCACTGGTTCCAACTCTTTCCACTAGCTAAAGCAGCTCATAATGGCCCCTGGATGACGTCACAGGGTAATTTGCATATTTATTTATTCCTCGTGCTCATTTGCATTCCAAGTTACAACCAATGGTACGTAAAGAGAAAAAAAAGGATTTTCACTTAGGATGCAGTTGAATCGAGGAGAACCCTGTTTGACTGGAATAGATCAGAAGAGCTGGACACGTCCCCCCGAAGATCATTCAACTTCTCCGAGTCACCTATGATGCTTCGACGAGCCTGGTTCAGATCCGAGACGACGTGTCTGAGGAATTCACCATCATTGGGGTGCGACAACGCAGTGTGGGGTCACCATCGCTGTTCAATTCAATATCATTATTGACGCAATCATGCGAAAGGCAGTCGAGGGCTGAAGAGCGGTTCGAGCCACCATCGATCAATCCATCACCGATTTAATGTTTGCTTATAGATGGGATAAAAATAGGCTCTTCTGTACTATTTAATTCCTGTTGTCTATTTTGTCCTACATAAAAGCAGAAGACACATCATTTACCCTCTTTTAAAAAAATGTATATATGTGGGGGGGTTTTTTTTTGTTTCTTTGTTTGTTTTTTGCAGAGTACATACTGCGCCACCTTGATCCAGCATTCTGAATCCATAAACCGCTCCATTCAGGTCGTAAACCTCGATCCAGCTGCAGAGCACTTTGAGTATCCGGTCATGGCAGGTGAGAGCGATCGGTCAAGTGGGTTTCAGTAGAACATGGCCATGTGTCGTGAATGGACCGAGTCTAGTCACTACCATATGATTTGAAATAAGTTTCATAATTAGAAATATCACCAAAAGATATCTCTTTGTGTTCCTTTTGTTCTCCATGACATGGATTTGTGGGGAGGAATCACTGTGTTTGAATTATTGCTCATTTAATGCATATAATAATAATAATAATAATAATACTACAGTGGACCGTCAGCTCGCGAATGCGTCGGATGGCGAACAACTTGACGTGCGAACTAAAATCCCGAACAGATTTTGTACTGACTGACGTACAGACAGCCAACCCATGCTTCATGCCACAAACATTCAGTTCCCCTCAAGCACTTGTGGTGTGAACGTGTTCAATGCATTTTTCCGTCATGTTTCTCTGCATTTTTGCTCTATAAGCTTCATTCTGGGTCCCAAGAAAGTGGAAATGGTAGTGA
>JAQLOM010000011.1:17991208-18002531 GCA_030068315.1 Chrysichthys thysi | reverse complement strand
GTGTGTGTGTGTGTGTGTGTGTGTGTGTGTGTGTGTGTGTGTGTGTGTGTGTGTGTGTGTGTGTGTGTGCATGCTCTTCTGGGCTTATAGTGTGTCTGTCAAGCATCTCCGTAAAATCTTGGTCTGGGAACGATTCCAGTTGATTTTTAAACAGCTGATATGTAAAGTAACGCACCTCGTGCGTCACAGGCTCCAGAGCACTCATCTAGTGCTCGAGAGCTCCGTTTCGTCTGGCAGTTCTGCTCTGCAGATGGTGCCGTGGGATTTTTAAACCTTCTGTGACCTTGCAGGTTTTGCATCATACTTGTCGCAAAGGAGAGTCAGTACCCTTTGACAGTTTCCCGGGACAAGTACGAACAGCAGGCGTATTCTGTTCTCAAGCTCCTTTCTTGTCATGTACTCGTGCGTTGTGGTCTTTCAGAGGAGAATTGGCTGTGACATGGCACAAGCTGTCAACCCCCTCAGTACACTCATACAGCATCAGCATCTTACAGCATAAATGTCATCTCTGAATAGCTGAAAAATGCCTTTTTTTTTTTTTTTTTTTTTTTTTTTAAATGAACCACCCCTCCCACTCCACTGGAATGAGTCATCGGCTGAGGATTGGACCACATCTTTTGTTTCATGTACTCCTTTCCTGGCGGCATGACCTTGGAAGGCTATGATGAAAAGGAAACCCAGCAGACCCCTCCCCAGCGTGTGCGCTCCGAGCCTCCCACAGAGCTGTACACTTCTCAACTACCTACTCACACGCCTGCTAGCTGTTGCCATGTAACGTGATGCCAGTCCCGTCAGCTGAGGTTGCTCACATCTGATCCACTGTTTGGCCTGGAAAGCGTCTCTGTCTCCGGTCATCTGCGAGGCAGCTGCCTTTACTGACCTTTCAGCACTGCACGTCTCATCATCCAGTCTCCTGAGATCGTGCTCAAGTGTCCATCCAGGTCCTAACTGAGCCAGATCAGCAGTTTATCTTTATGGAGATTTCACCACAAGACCTCAGTGTTGGCTTGAACAAGGGGTACATTGCATCATAAGGCATAGACATGCTAGGATAGTTTACACCATCCATGTATATGGGGTTACTATGTAGATGGTTTCCTGCATTGCATATTTTATTTTATTTTATTTATTTTTAAATAAACCTCTGACCTTGAGGTGGTACTTTTGGACAGCATGAAAATTCAGTTTGGCTTATGTACCTTTTCAAAAAAAATAACCAATTGTATATATTTAACACCTTTTGTAAATACAGGGAGTCCTTGGTTTACGGCAGCATTGACCCACAACGTTTTCGTGGTTACGCCATCTCCCATTAAATTTATTAAGAACTCTTAGACGCTTTATTTACATTTGCCGTTGATATTTAAATGAATGCGGCGCTCAGGATCGAACTCTCAAACAAACCCAACAGATTTCATACAAACCCTGAGCACAAACGTACAGACCAATCATAACTGAGTCCTTCGCCACGTCAGCCAATCAGTGCGATTGAGTTTCTTTTTTCTTTTCGTTACCTAGTTGGAGATCCGGGCACTGTATTAAGCTGTTTTAACATTATACGGTGTTGTACAGGTGTGTGAGTTCCGACTAACGGCGAAAATCGCGTTTACGCCGAGCCGTAGGAACGGAACTCTGCTGTGATTCGAGGACTCCCTGTAACTGTATTTAGCTGTAGCTGAAAATTCTGGCACTTGAATACCAAAGCAGAAGATGGCATGTTGGCACGCACAGTTACCAGCTGTAAATAGGTAAAGGGCCTGCTGAAAACTTCGTCTTGACTCCGAATGGAACAGGGCATCAGAATTTGTATTCATTTGATCAAAGTATGTACTGTGTTGCGCTATTTTACCAGACGCCCAGTCATGGGAGCATAAGGCTGTGTAAATTGTCCTCTCCATTTTTAATTATTCAAGCAAAATTCTTTTTAAAAACACACAGCATAGATATGCATGGCATTTAAATATGATGAAAGGAACAAGGGGCAAAGAAGTTGACCCAGTGATCATGTCTGGTTGTTTTGGTGTGATTTTTAAAGGGATATGTTGAACGAATAATCGAAATCCAGTTGTAAGAGCTGCTAACTAAGCATAGGTTTAAGCGCTGGTGTACATTAACGTTTTCTCATCACTCAGGACGTTATCGTATGCCAGCTGCAAACAAATAACAGGCATTTGACCTTGACGATTCTTAGAGTCCGGAAAGAAAGCAAAACACAAACAGTGGCAGGAACTGTCTATTTTCCAGAGAACTTCTTCCAAAAAAAAAAAAAAAAGTTCATGACTTTGGAAAATGACCTCATGTCGCAGACCTCAGGAGCTTTTGGACTCTGGAGGGAATTGGGAACGAGTAATGACAAGTCCCCTGTGAGCCAGAAGGAAGTTTCTGTGCACAGTGTCAAAGTGCAGATGCTAACAACCAAAGATTCTACAGCGGAGCAAGATGGATCGGTTACGCAATAGGCAGAAGTACCCCCTGAACCACCGTGGACGCCATTTTGATAAGCCCGCCGTAACTTTATCCGTTTCGGCAAACAATGGCTAGCGCCATCTCTTGGGAAACATGTGCTAAACTGTCCAAAGTTCTTCAAGCAGTCATGAGGAGGTTAATTGTCGTCAATACTATCTGAGATAAATCGATGTCTGAAGTCAAATGCGATCCACAATGTTAACCGATATCCGAGGCTTCAATCAAACGGGGCGAATTTTGCAGTGTAGCTGCATGGAGTTGAACTTACCTCAATTGGGCTCCAATTATTGAGGAAAAAAAAAATCAAACAGTCCGCTCAAATAATCTGTTGATGTCGTCTTAACACAAGATATCATAATTTCTCATAATGCAAACAAGGCTAACACATCAAAACAAGAAACAACAAGACAATTTCAGAAAAATGCCGCAAGTTTCCCACGGTATCCGGCCTCAGGGACGAAAGGTCAGCTTACCGAAATGGCGCCCGTAGTGTCGAACTTCCGTACTTCCAGATTATCAACGTATTTTCCAGCCAGTAATCCATCTTGCACGTAGTGCTCTAGAATCTTTGCTCACAACTGAGGAATTGATTTAAAAAACAAAAAAAAACAAAAACAGGTGCATGACATGCTGGAGTTATTAAATTTCTGACTACTTTTTAGTGGATTCAGCCTGGATCGAGACTAGGTGAGAAAGATCTCATTAACCCATTTCACTACTCTACAGCCGGCTGCATGATGCTTGTGTTTTCTCAAAGGCATTTTTGTCTTGAGCAGCAAAAACAGCCTCATTTGGTTTTGTAAAATGTAATATGTTGGAAATAACCCACCATGGGGCATATGTTTATCGGAAACGATCAGTGGAGCTTGTCATGTCCCCTTGAAATCACAAAGACTTTTCCGTGTCGGAAAACTTCAAGCTTTGTCTCTGACTCCAGACACTCCTTCCTTAGACCAATGCTATTGTCTCCGAATAGAAAACGATTGCACATTTTTAATGTGTATATCTGGAGCGTTTGCCATACAAGTGCCTGTATAACTTGTTCCTATAGAATCAACAATCTGTTGGAGCAAGAACACCCTCATAAACCTATGATTTGGCTGGTAAAGTTGCTGTTGTAGAAAATGAATGAACGCCTAGGGTTGGGGACCAATCAATGCAGGAACTGACACATTTGTATGCAGTGTGTGTGTGTGTGTGTGTGTTTGTGTGTTTGTGCATGCCAGTCAGGTATAATTGATGACATAAACTCTTTGCATAGACGGATTGCACAGGGCGACATGCAGCTCTGACTAAATTTCAGGAATTAATTAGCAAAACAGATGGCCACTCTTATATCTTAAGCAGGTTGGGGGTGGTCTGCAGTTTTGTCCTCTCTGGTTGGTCTCTGGGCACAGAAGCTGAATTGGACTCGGAGGACCAGAACGTATCCATCTAAGTGTCTTGTGTGTTTGGCAGATCAGGCTTTGTGGCCCTTCCACAAGTTTGTTTCCATAATGCATGGGCTACGTGCAAATGGTTCAAGGAACAGGAAAGTCATCAATTGCATCTTTGCGCTCTGAGTTTGATTGGGGGGGGGGTTGAGGTGATGCTGTTATTTATTTAGATTTAATTGCACTACAGACATGGAGTAATGTCAAAAATAAACCAAGACGAGTTTCTTTTCAAATGCAGCTGCAGCTCTGTGGGTGTCTTTAGAACAGCCAATTGTTAGTTTGCTCTTATTCCAAGAACAACATTCAGCACTAAATGTAGTGCCTATCCAAGGACAGTCCCTTAAATTGGGACAAAGGGACAAACTAAGGTCTGCTATTTATGCTTTGAAGCTGCTTAATGCTTTATGATGCTCATATATCTTTGTGCTCATTTATAAGTGACTTGAAAAAAGCCCAGTGCATTTTAGTTTAGTTAGTATGTTCCTACCTGGTCCTTCCTCGCATGTACTCGACACCGCAAAGCCGCACGTCATTTCATTAAGATCTCTGCAGCTCTGAGACGAATGATGGCCCGATACCATGGTATTGAATGTGCATGCATGATGTTAAAGTTTCCACTTCCTCCTCGTTTCATTTGAGATTGCGATTTTGTTTCGGGCAGTATCACTGTACATTCCTTAGCTCACCTTGAACGATATCATCACCTGCCCCTCACTTCCTGGCGGTGCATGTTCCGACAATACATATTGCAAGGGTGTGTGTCCTAATCAGGAACGGAGTTTCTGCAGAAGTTGCATTTGGTGCCAAGTAGGCCAGGCTGCCAAATACTGCAGTAAACACAAACCATGGTTCATCAGTAAAATTGAACCGTGTGGTGAAATGTCTGGCAAAATGCTTTACGCGGTGACATTTGGACGTTTCTTATGATGTAGGATTCTGAAAACCTGCAGCGTTTCCTGAAACACAGTTCTCCTTTACGTGCATCTCAACTACAAAATTTCTCCGCATCATGGACCTTTTGACGGTTGGCATCTGATCACACGCCGAATTGATCAAGCTTGTGGTCTTTTTGCTATGGCTGATAGCGATCCAAAAACTTAGTCAAAGCATGACGTTCACTGAGTGAGGAAATTGCATTTGGCCTGCAAGGTGGAATTACCTTTCTTTTCTTTTCTTTTTTTTTTAGTCTGTTTGCAAGAATTCAGCCACAGTGACGTCTGATGGGTTTTCCCAGAAAGCTAAATCTTGCATGCCCCTAGCCATGCTTTGCTGTTACCACTGATTTCCACATCTTTTTTAGCTTACGGGCTAATTTTAGGTTTTTGACCTTTCGCGCCATTTCAGAACGTGCATTATACCACAATAAACCACTGCCCCGTTTCCTCAAAAGGAAAACGTAGCACCATCACCATTAAGTGGAAGACCAGGCATTACTTGGATGCTTTCTTGAATTCCCCATCATCTCTCGCTGTCTCCAAACGGCTCTTATATGAGCTTTATTCAAGGAGAACGCTTTCCCCTTGTCAAGCTAAAGTAGGTTGCCCTACTGTCTGACCTTTTTCCAGCTTGAGCTATATATTGGGTACATGTTCCACATTTGTTCGTGTGGTTTAGGGGCATTTTGACGACAGCATGTATTTTTATCAACAGGATCGCAAAGAAAAGTAGCACGTGATATCTGTAGTTCTCCTGGAGTCCGACTGACTGCCCTCATGAGTTTCTGTGAACAAGTCCTGATCCCTGATCCTGCTCAAACACTTGTTCTGGCTTGGCCTGAAACCAGCTCATCGACGCATTCTTCACATAAACTTAGTTTATACATTCAAAGTGGACAGTTTAAATGAATGCTCTTCTGTGTGACTAATATAGGTCGTTGATTGAGTGACGCATTTGTGAAAGAATTAGTTTACACTTTTCTTTCTTTTTATTTATTTATTTATTTTTAAAAAAAATTTTTATAAGCAGTCACACCGCCTCCCATTTCATGGAAAGAATGATTCATAAGCTATTTTTAGCATTTGCCTGAGAACGCTGCAACATCTTTATCAACAACCTTTTTTTTAATTTTTTTTTTTATTCAGATCAGCCCTCTGCTGCAAAGTTTAACTGGGTAGAAATGGGAGATTGGTTTGCCAGGTTATGGTTCCTTCATGGACAGGTTCACAGTGAGAGGATTGAAGTGATCCAGGGCTCAGAGTTAAAGGATCGGATTTTTGTTCCTGTCTTTTAAATTTGCATTCCGAAGCAACAGCGTCAGGCCACAGCGATGGGTTTAAAGTGTCCTAGCAGAACAACCAGGACGTGTTTGCTGGCTGGTGTCCGCTTGAGCTTAAAGTGTTGAACGTGTGAAGCGTTGTAACTTCATGCTTTGAGTGCCTGCTAGGCTTATAATGGCCCTTAGTCGTCATTAAGAACGCTGTCTGGAGGGAGACATGCATCCTTAACATGAGTGCTGCGCATAATGTTGTGGTGTTATGACAGCACTGCTTGTTTAAAGAAAAAACAAAAAGACGTACCATGAATGAAACATGGTACACATGTGGTCACCCCCCCACCCCTAGTTATCTGTTCTTTCTGCTTATCTCTGACCGCATGCTTTCTGTTTCCTCTCTAGTGGGTGACAAAGTTCCTGCCGATATCCGCCTAACGTCTATCAAATCCACCACACTACGAGTCGACCAGTCCATTCTGACAGGTAAGAGGTGTCCGTTATTGCATCATTTCATCCACAGTTTTCTGGAATTTACTAATAAGGGAATATAGTGTGTGTGTGTGTGTATATATGTATATATGTGTGTGTGTGTGTGTGTGTGAATTGGTTTTAGGAGGAATATCCATTTATCTCTGCCCTGGACAGAGGGACATAAATAGCCACTTTAACAAGCTCACTTGCACTCGATAAACAGATTATCCTTCTGCTGTCCCCTTTACCCACGATGCATCCCTCCCTCTCTTATCTCACTTTCTTTTTCTCCAGCTATCATCTATAAAAGTTTTACCTTATAAACATTTATACAATAATCGTGCAAAAAACACCTTTTCATGCATTTAATCCAAAAACAATGAGTTCTTTTATGCAATTTTATATAATCTTTAGATAGACTATTGTGTATATTTAAACACACACACACACACACACACACACACACACACACACACACACACACACACACACACACAGAGTGAGTGTGTGTGATTTTTCTCTATACTTTGCTGCCCTCTTGCGGCTTGAACTGATATAATAATAATAATAATAATAATAATAATAATAATAATAATAATAATAATAGTAATATATTATTATTTTATATATATATGACTTTTGTATAAGAACCTTGAGGTGATTATTTTATTGCTCTGTAATATATTTTGTTGTATGTAAAGAGATGAATGCAGGCTTAGATGAAGTGATGACATCACAAATGTTATCTATTGTTAATTTGTCTATTATTTATTCTATATATTTATCAGATATGTTTAAACATCTCTATTAAAAAGTAAAGATCAGAGAAAACATTGTCTACATTTTATTTCTACATGTTCACTGTATATAAACTGATTTCATAAGTTTACCCCCCCCCCCATCTACTCACCGAATGAATCTAAATCATAAATCATGCTTTACAGTTTTATCTTCTTTTAATGATCTTTCTTTCTTTCTTTCTTTTCTTTTTTTTTTTGGACCTTCATCACAAAAGCCGCCAAAACATTACAACTCTAAAAACAGCTGGATAAATGGATGGCAGTGGCTTTATAATTAATTACAAAAGTGGCATTATAATGAATAGAGACATTTGTGCAACAGTGCAGTTCATAATGCACTATGAGAGCTTTATGAGGCTTTATTTATAAAGTTTATGAGTGCCAATACTTTGTGCTGAGTTACAGAATGATCCAAATGAAGGTGGAGCTGGTAAATAATAATGTCACTGTAGCACTCTGTGTGTGTGTGTGTGTGTGTGTGTGTGTGTGTGTGTGATGTTAATATCAGTAACACACTCTGTGTGGTTTGTGTGTTCCTCTTGTTTGTTCATTATTGCTTCATTTCTGTCCTGCAATCGTTGCATCATGAACAATTATGCTAAGCTAACAGTGCGCTAATGAGCTGAGTGTGCTCGTGTCTGTAAAAACACAAGGAAGAAAAATCACAAATAAACTATGAAAAAAAAACATCAAAAGATGCCAACTGCCTGAGTGAGCACAAATTTTTTTAATAAAAAAATATATCTTGTTTTTAATTAGTAGATTTAGTTAGATTTAAGTAATCAGATGTGAGGCCCAGTTAATTAAATTATTATTTTCCACATTTTTAATACATTTTAGCTGTATTTTTAAAATTCTAATATTTTATTAATTTGTTTTTTGTTGAAGCATGCTCTCTGATGCTAAATGTCTGTCTGTCTCTGTATGTTGCCCTGCGGTGGACTGGTGACCTGCCCAGGGTGTATCCCGCGTCTCACCCGATGTCAGCTGGGATTGACGCCAGCTTCCCCCCGCGACCCTGAAAAGGATTAAGCGGCAGAAGACGAAGACGAATAATTTTCTATTATTTAGATTTTATTTTTGACCAGGGAAATCATCTAATGTTTATTTTTTCTTGACGTAAGCACAGGTAAGTCTACTGCCGAGCATTTCTGCCTGTCGCACCTCTGACAGCGCCACTTCCCAGGCCACAGGGTCGTCGGCTGGGAGCCACACCCTTCACCAAGGTGAATCTCGGAACATCTCAGGGTGGTGGAGCAGAGATCGGAAAGTCTCCCTAACACTCCCCACAGCCTGCCTTAGGATCCATCGTTCCTCCACGCCTTGTCCTTTCTTCGAAGCCAGAGCCAGAAGTTCCCTAGCTCCACCTCTTTAGCTAAGTCTTGAAGCGCTCACTTCTATTCAGAGCCGATAATGCCGAGGGTTTTCTGGAGCCACTGTGCGGATGATCCGGTGAAACCCCTGCACCCAACTTCCGCCGGGAATGTGAAAGCTCTCCACCCAGCTTGAGAGCATGCAGCTACCAGGTCTGCATACCACTTCAGCTTTCTTTCATAGGCAGCCTCCATCTCCGCCTCCCATGGAATGATCAGCTTCACTATGTCAGGGTGTAGGACTGACCTGATGATCTCAGCAGGGAAATTGAGCTGCCAGCTGCCACTCTCCACCCAAAGACAAGAAGCAGCACATTGTGTAGGTACTGCACCGTGCTTCACTCCCCAGCCTGACGAATTGGATCCACCTCTGGGATGATGGTGGACTGACATGGTTTACCTCCAGTCTGCATGTCTCCAGCAGCTCAGCCAACTTGCACAGGACCTTGTTGCGCCACCGTCTGTACCTGTCCTGAGCAAATGCTGCCTTGCAGCCAGAGAGGATGTACTTGAGGTCTGGGTTTGAGGAGCTGTAAAGATAGCAGTGTTCTTCTACGCCATACCAGATGTGAAGATTGCGAGGGCTGGGGAGTGTATTGTAAGTGGCCCTGATGAGGAAGCTTAGCCTTGCCTGAGGTGTACTCCACATGTCTGCCCAGATAAAGGTCCAGCTTGTCACATCTTTCCAGGTAGACCATATACCTTGATGGCGGTGGCTCATGACTGTGATTATATAGCTTTCCTCATACATCTTAGGCACTTTGGAGATGCTGAGATCTTTCCTCTCCTTCTTTTTGGTGTTGGTCCCCATCCTAAGCCAGCTCTGCTAGGTTGAGTGAAGCCCATGATGTCTTGATGTTTCAGCCTCTCTGTGGCCTGGTCTATCGCTTGGGCTACGTTCCACTTCCGTCCATTACGAACCTGTAGGTTGGCATTTTGGATGACTGGGTCCAGTGAATCTCTCAGCTCAAAGAAGAGCCTCACCTTCTCCTTTTTGTCACCCAGGCTGATTGACAGTCGTGGGAGCTGTAGTATGTTTTCCAAAAGAGTGCTGCGTTGGAGAGGCAACGAGGAAGATTGGGCCATTGGATGTAGTTGTTCGCCTTTGCTTCCAGCTTCAGGACTGTTGTCATAGTGATGTCACACAGCTTCAGTGTCCACATGGTGCGGTGGTATAAGGTAAACTGGTAACACCAAACCTTGAATTTCGCTGGCAGGAAGCACTGATCAATCTTCTGAAGGCTGTCTTCTTCCTTGCATGACAGATTTTCAGCCCGTGATGATGTAGAGCTCTCTTGATGATGGATTTTACACACTTTGGTACCTGATGCCTCCAACTCCTTCAGTTCAATCTCTGTTCATCCCTGGGAGTTCACCTGTGCACCTCTCTCCTGAACGATGTAGTGTCTGTGTTCTCAGCAGATTTTTATGTTTGAATACAAATGTTTCTACAGATGCTCATGTTATCTTCAGTTGAGGATGAACCAGCCATGTGGAGGTCCACAGTCTCTTTTCTGAGGTCTTGTATGTGTTGATTTTAAAGAGCAAAAAGGCACTGGCTCTAAAGCTGAGAATGGTCTATCTGCAGTCTCACAGTCCAACAAGACACACACACCTTACAACTTGACACACCCAGTTATGTACAAGACATACCCACTTAAGTACAGGACACACCCACTTAAGTACAGGATACGCCCCCAAGACAGTGTGTGTGACAGCTGAAAGTGCTGCCGGAGGATAAGCTGTCACATCCTGACCTTGACCTTAACCCTGACCCTAACCCTAATCCCTACCACTGACCCTGACCTTAACCCTGACCCTGAAAACTGACCTTACCCCTGACACTGACCCTAATCCCTAACACTGACCCTAACACTGACCCTAACCCTGACACTGACCATGACCCTAATCCCTAACACTGACCCTAACCCCTAACACTGACCCTAACCCCTAACCCTAATCCATAACACTAACCCTGACCCTAATCCCTAACCCTAATTCCTCACACTGACCCTAACCCCAACCGTAATCCCTAACACTGACCCTGACCCTAATCCCTAACCCTAATCCCTAACACTGACCCTAATCCCTAACACTGACCCTAACCCTAATCCCTAACACTGACCCTAACCCTAATCCCTAACCCTGAAACTAATCCCTAACACTGACCCTGACCCTAATCCCTAACATTGACCCTGACCCTAACTCTGACCCTAATCCCTAACCCTGACCCTATCCCTAACCCCTAACACTGACCCTAACCCTAATCCCTAACATTGACCCTGACCCTAACCCTGACCCTAATCCCTAACACTGACCCTGACCCTAATCCCTAACACTGACCCTGACCCCAATCCCTAACACTGACCCTAATCCCTAACACTGACCCTAATCCCTAACACTGACCCTAACCCTGACCCTAATCCCTAACACTGACCCTGACCCTAACCCTGACCCTAATCCCTAACACTGACCCTAACCCTGACCCTAATCCCTAACACTGACCCTAACCCTAACACTGACCCTAATCCCTAACACTGACCCTGACCCTAACCCTAATCCCTA
>JAQLOM010000011.1:17975787-17986513 GCA_030068315.1 Chrysichthys thysi | reverse complement strand
TGTGTGTGTGTGTGTGTGTGTGTGTGTGTGTGTGTGTGTGTGTGTGTGTTTCAGATGTTCATCGTCGACCAAGTGCAGGGAGACAGCTGCTCTCTGAAAGAGTTCACCGTTACTGGCTCCACATACGCTCCTGAAGGACAAGTGTAAGTTGCTTTATTTGATACAGGCAAACACACACGGAAATATTTTCCTATGATGCAGCATATTGGAAGAGCTCATTTGTAACATTGTTTTGATATCTGTGAAGGTTCCAGGATGGGAAAACGGTGAAGTGCTCAAAGTATGATGCGCTGGTCGAGATGGCCACAATCTGTGCCCTGTGCAACGACTCGTCTCTGGACTATAACGAGGTCCGTTTAATAAAATAGTTAATGGCGAAAGTCCGTTTTCCTCAACATGCGGCTTTGTACCTGTACACTTGGCTGTCGTGTCCTCTTTGTCTCACGCATATGTTGTTTGTGGCTTTCTGTCCCCAGGCCAAAGGAGTGTACGAGAAGGTCGGAGAAGCGACAGAAACTGCTCTCACCTGCCTGGTGGAAAAGATGAACGTGTTCGACAACGATCTCAAGGGCCTTTCGAAGATCGAACGAGCCAACGTTTGCAACACCGTAAACAGTCATTTCTACTTTTCGTGTGTGTGCGCGTGTGTGCGCAAAGGATAGTAGGTTTGTAGTCAGTTAATCATATGATTGTACTTCTGTGGCTTAGGTTATTAAACAGCTGATGAAGAAAGAATTCACGCTCGAGTTCTCGCGGGACAGGAAGTCCATGTCTGTGTACTGCACTCCCAATAAGGCTCGCTCCTCCCTCGGAAAGATGTTCGTCAAGGTAATCACAGAGAACTGCGTAATTATATTTGCTTTTCTGAATAGGAAAGTTTGCCTCGAAGAATTTTCTGTTATCTGTGTGCTGATTTAGGAACTGCTATTACTTTTATCAGTTACCAAAAAAAAAAAGTAAAGTCTAGAAAGGCCATTTTCTGTTTCGTTCTTTCATGAGCATGACTTTTGACTGAATGTTACCAAACTGAATGCTGGTTAAGTATGCCGAGTAACGGATAAAGAAGATTTAATGACGGGACTTGTCTTTGTAGTTGTGCATAGGCCGGCCACGTGATGTAACAATAGTTTGTTTCGTAAGAAAAGGATGAAAAATGACGCACAGCCAGCATGGACTTAAGAGTTCTATATTTAGCGTCGTCTGGAAGAAACATGACTCAGATTTATAATTAGCACTAGGGGTGTCATTTGTACGTCGACTAGTACTTTGTTTGTGCATGAAGCCCCTGATGCTAATTATTCTGTGTTGTCTACCCCCCCCCCTTTTTTTAATGACCTCAATCTCAGAAACGCATCCCCGTTGTTTCCCAATCATTTGCTTGACCTCTAATTCTGTCTATTTTAAATTAATGAAGACACCCGGTGGAGTGCTGCTGGGAATTCTTTTCACATTGCTGTGTAATCAGTGCATCAGAAGGTCGACCTTTTTTTTTTATTTTTATTTTATTTATTTTTTTTGTATGACCCCTATTCGCTTCTTTTTTTATTATATATTATTATTAAACGAAAACAAATGCAACATAGAACAACAATCAGTTTGTGTGCAAAAGATATTTTATGTTTTACCGTTAATATTATAATAATCGCCATCATGAGCTGAACTGAAGCCTGATGGGCACGACTGGCTCGATTAGGTGGAGTGGAGAACCATTCCGTTAGAGCCTTACCTGGCAGGAGGGACTGGCCCTATTCTGACCTTGGATTGTTTTGACCCTGGAAACGTGTTGATCTTGGAGGAACGCTGTGTTAGATGTTGCGTATTCGCTATTCATTTGCTGTGTAATGATGTATTTGGTTTGTGTTTGCGAAGGGTGCTCCAGAGGGAGTGATTGACAGGTGTACACACATCCGTGTGGGGAGCAGTAAGGTCCCTCTGACTCCAGGCATCAAGGAGAAGATCCTGTCCGTGATCCGCGAGTATGGGACAGGACGGGACACGTTGCGTTGCCTGGCCCTGGCCACACGGGACAATCCGATCAGCAAGGAGGAACTTCGACTGGAGGATTCGTCTTGCTTTGTCGAGTATGAGGTCAGAAACCTAACCATATGATGAAGCCTTGGTGACGTTAAAAAAGTAATGAGAAATTATCCTTTGCACATTTAATGCAGACTGAATTCGGAACTGGTTATTTAAACCTGTCATTGAATATTACAGCTTTTTTGATTTTGGAAGTTGTCAAATTTAAATGTTCAGAAATGTCAGTGAATGTTAAGTATGTACCATCAAACTGTTTTTTTTTTTTTTTTTCTTTTTCTTTTCATTTGTCCACCACCAGGGGGCTCTCACTCGCCACCTACTCTTATTTTCTCTCCATCTCTAAAATATGGTTGGTTACTATGGAGAATGACCTCAGCATGTTTTGTGCTATAAATAATATAAAGACCCTTTACATCCGATGTGTCGAGCATTCTGAATATGTCATGCCTGCCCCCGTGTTAATAAAAAGCAAAGAGTTGTGCTCGTCTCCCCTCACTGATAAAGCGCTACAGTGAAGGGAGGCAAAAGATCTGGTTCTTTAAAACTCTGGTACAGCCATGCTGTTTTGCTAAATTAAACATTTTTAGAAAAGTCTTCAAACCCGTACAGCTGATGATCACTCGTGTGGCGTTTTCCCCCGTACCTTTGCAGACTGATCTGACGTTCGTGGGTTGTGTGGGCATGCTGGACCCTCCCAGGGCTGAGGTGGCTGCCTCCATCAAGCTCTGCCGCCTGGCGGGCATCCGGGTCATCATGATCACCGGCGACAACAAGGGCACAGCCGTGGCCATCTGCAGGCGCATCGGTATCTTCAACGAGAACGATGACGTCTCGCGCATGGCCTTCACAGGCCGCGAGTTCGACGACCTGTCGCCTTCAGCTCAGCGCGAAGCCGTGCTCAGTGCTCGCTGCTTCGCTCGTGTCGAGCCTTCACACAAATCCAAGATTGTGGAGTACCTACAGTCCTACGATGAGATCACGGCTATGGTAACGGGTCCTGTTTTAATTCCGTGTACTAATTAGCATTAGATATTCCTCTGTATTACTTCCTGTAGCTAGACCCCAGAGTTTTATAATCCTCCTATTTCTTTGCTTCAGACTGGCGATGGTGTAAATGATGCTCCTGCTCTGAAGAAGGCAGAGATAGGCATTGCGATGGGCTCGGGCACAGCTGTGGCGAAGACGGCCTCGGAGATGGTGCTGGCCGACGATAACTTTGCGACCATCGTAGCGGCTGTGGAGGAGGGCCGAGCCATCTACAACAACATGAAGCAGTTCATCCGCTATCTCATTTCCTCCAACGTGGGAGAGGTGGTCTGGTAAGATCTGATGACCGTTTTGTCCCCCGAGCCTTAGAGACCCTGTCATGCTGTAGAAGTGTGACCGTGAACTCCTTCTGTGTGACTACAGCATTTTCCTGACTGCCGCTTTGGGATTCCCGGAGGCCCTGATCCCGGTGCAGTTGCTGTGGGTTAACCTGGTGACAGACGGTCTTCCTGCTACAGCTCTTGGCTTCAACCCTCCTGATTTGGACATCATGAGCAAACCTCCCCGTAACGCCAAGGAACCCCTCATTTCTGGCTGGCTCTTCTTCCGATACCTGGCTATTGGCTGTGAGTGCATGCGATATCACGTTTAACAACGAGCCCCAAGGCGATAGCATGGATTAGATGTCTTTGTACCCCCCTTTAATGAATTGTAGAGAAACAAATATAACGCCTCCTCGCCCCCAGGTTTATAAGGCACGTTTCATGCCCAGAATTGTTGTAAAATTCTATAATGAAGTGATGTGATATAATGGGGATAAAGCAACAGTTATTCCTTGGTGGCGTTGAAATTTCGAATTTGATCTGTAACCGTGGGGAAACGGTTGTGGTATAGGGGGATTAAAACACTTCAAGCATGCCGTTATTAGAAAGTAATCAACTTCAGATAAACCGTCAGGTACAGAAAACTACAGGAAGGATGACCGTGTTGAATCTGTGCTCTGTAGGCTACGTCGGTGCTGCCACAGTTGGAGCTGCTGCTTGGTGGTTTATTGCTGCTGAAGACGGACCAAGAGTCAACTTCTATCAGCTGGTTAGTGCTGACAGTTTGCATGCATATGCAGTGGGTGCATTTAAGCATAATATACACTCATTCCTTGGTGCAAACTGATGACAAATTCCTGCTTGTCGTCCTGCAGAGTCACTTCCTCCAGTGTGGACCAGAGAACCCAGAGTTTCAGAGTGTCGATTGTACAGTGTTCGAATCACCGTACCCCATGACCATGGCCCTGTCTGTGCTGGTCACCATCGAGATGTGCAACGCCCTCAACAGGTGAGTACAGGGGCTTTTTCAGACGTGAAGATTCCCGTAGAACTCGGCTTATTTCGGGGCTGACTCTTGGTGAGGTTTCCCATCTGACACGTTTGTGTTTTTCAGTGTGTCGGAGAACCAGTCTCTGCTGCGCATGCCCCCGTGGGAGAACGTATGGCTGCTGGGCGCTATCTGCCTCTCCATGTCCCTCCACTTCCTCATCCTCTACGTGGAACCTCTGCCGGTACGAGCTTCACTATGCGGAGATTGATCTAAGAAATGAGCGAGAGCACGGCTGGTTCTGAGATGTGTTTTCAGACGTGTCTTATAAAATAAAATGTTGAGTCCATAATTTGTCTGGCTTGCATGAATCAAAATGGACTTTAGGGAAGTAAATATAGCCGTTTGCTTTACTTTCCTGCACTGCACTTGATTGGTCCTGTGCCTATAACCAAAAAACCCCCCAAAACCTTTTATACCTGTTGTTAAAACTTTTAACTTCATGAATTCATTAAAAAAAAACATTTGCACTTGAGTCCAGGTGTTCTCGAGCTCCCGTTTTGATTGCTCTCTCGTTCTGCCGTCCTCAGATGATCTTTCAGATCACGCCGCTGAACGTAACCCAGTGGCTGATGGTGCTGAAGATCTCGCTGCCCGTCATCCTGCTGGACGAGGTGCTGAAATTCGCAGCCAGGAATTACCTCGAGCCCGGTAAAGAATTGGACACGCCCACGGGGAAGTCGTGCTCGCTCAGCGCTTGCACCGAGGGCATCTCCTGGCCGTTCGTGGCTCTCTCACTCCCCCTGGTGCTCTGGATCTACAGCATCGACACTAACCTGGCTGAAATGTTCGGGTCTTGACTCATCTGAGCACAGAAACACAAACCCCCACCCCACCCCTTCCCCCCTTCTCCCTTTCCCTTCACTCAGTGTGTAGATAGAAAGAATGTGTGTGTGTATGTATGAGTGTCGAGTGTGTCTGTGCACCGGCAAACGTGCACGAGGAGGACTGCGTTAACACGAGCATAACAATAATATAATAAATGTAACAAATTTTTTTTAAAACCATGTCTAGCGGGTATGGAGGGGACCACATAGAGCTGAAATCTTTAAGTATTAATAACCATTATTATTATTATGATTATTATTATTAATAAT
This sequence comes from Chrysichthys thysi, assembly GCA_030068315.1. Classification (NCBI taxonomy): domain Eukaryota; kingdom Metazoa; phylum Chordata; class Actinopteri; order Siluriformes; family Claroteidae; genus Chrysichthys; species Chrysichthys thysi. The sequence continues at coordinate 17,981,021 of JAQLOM010000011.1, read as the reverse complement.
ATTCCCACATCTGTGGATGTTCTGCTGGTTTGGTCTTAAGACAGTCATTTTTGTTATTTCACCTTATTTTTTTGCCCCCTTTTTAAGTATTTTGCATTTCAAACAGTAGAAATACTAAATTCATTGTCTTGATTTTTTTTTTTTTTTTGGTGTGTCCTCCCTTTCAGCGCATGAAAAAAAGCTCTATGACTGTACCAAGTTTGAACACTATTTTATACAGTTTTTTTTTTGGTCCGTATTAAAAGGAATCCACTGATGTGACTTAACGAGGGCTTAAGTTTAGGCAGCAGATGATGATTTTTTTCTTTTCCCCTTCCTTCCCTTCCTGGATATTTTCCATAAAGCCATAACACACAGAGGCGAGTGGTTTTTCATTCCGCTGTAAGGATGCATTTCAAGTCGAATGGATTCAGGTAGTTTGTCAAAATGCACAAATCTGTCAAAAAAAAAAAAAAAAAAAAAAAAAAAAGCCATGTACAAGAACAGAATCCGGCATGAGCGTCCTACGCAGCTGCCTAAAACATAGCCGAGGAGACTAGGAAAGCTGTTTACATTTGTTTACCGTGTCCAGTGTGAATGTTTGACTTGTTCAGAGTTGGGGCACAGGAGTATAGGAGTATAGGCAGGTGGGAGTGAACACATCGACTAAATCGGATCCTGAAATGGAAGCTGCATGTTGTGTATCCTGCATGCATTACGTGTAGGTTTTCATTTATTTGTCTGTCTTCCCGTTTGTATAATAATAACCTCCATTTGGTGTTTTTTCCTCATTATTCAGATTTATTTTTAAATACCTTAATTGTTAAAGCCAGTTTTTCTGCACTGGGCAGAGCACAGCTACCTCAATACAGTCTTGATTAGTTTCTCGCCTCACTGAGCTTTACACATCCTGTGTATGACCTTGTTGCTTTGAGGTGTGCCCCTCTTGGCTTGTGCAGAAAAAAAAGAAAACCCCACCATACATCAAGTCCTCCTGTCCCTGATTATTTTTTGGTTTCGTTTGTTTATTTGTTTTCATTTATGGATGTATTTTCTTTTGTATTTTATAATTGATTTCACATGTATTAACTTAATTTTGAAGTGTTTTGAGGCGGGGTGGGGTGGGGGAGTCAGGGGTGTAAATGCCGCCAGCGACGGAGTGGCGTAGGGTTGGACAAGGAAACAAAATAATGTTAACAGGATAGGTTTATTCACATACATAACGCATTTAGATCGTGGATTTTATGATGCAAAACCAAAATGTTCCCCCCCCCCTCCCCCATTTTTTTTATTTATTTTTTTTTTTTTATTATTTTATTTTATTTTTTGCTACTTTAAGAAAATACACTCATGGACCATTTGAATTAAAAAAAAATATCCTGCGTGTGTGTTTATTTTACTGGCTTTTGTGTGTGTGTGTGTGTGTGTGTGTTTTTGGTTTTGTTTTTTTTTTTTTGTTTTTTTATTATACATAGTATATAAATATATATATGTATGTAGAGTTACATGAGCAATTATACTTGAAATAATGTACATACAATAAGAAGTTAATGTTTCACCAGGCAAGCACAAGCTAGAGTTCGTGCTAACTGCGGGACCCTTCGGTTTGTACATAACACGTGTACTTGATTTACCCGTGTCAGTTTTTCCATCAGGGATCACGGAGTGTTTAGTGATCTAATCCTTGTTTGTGAAACGCTGTCGTTATGACATGCCACTTGAAGCATGTTACTGTGCCATCTGAGTGGCAATGCCAGTGTTGGTATCTTAACAACTCTGCTTTTCCCTTCCCTTATGCCTTCAGTGGGCGTCCCCTTCACTGAGTGAGTATTATTAACATGTTTATTAATATTAACCACGCTACTAAGCTAATGTATGTTGGGGGTGTATTGTTATAGAAAAATAATCAAAAACCGGGTGGTGCGGTGCAGGCTGACGAGAGGTAGAGTTCCAGTTACCACCCTGAAGTAGATTATGTTCCTATAACAGTATGTCCTGAAGTGTTTTATTCCTTTTATACCACAGCACAAACATCTTCCTATTGATAAAAGTGATCCCTAAAACTTTTTTTTTAATCTCCCTTGGCAACATGTTTATCATTTCTAGCAGTTTTAAAGACATTTTACTTCGATGGTGCCGTTTCTCTTATGACAGGTTTACCATTTGTTTTTCAAGAACAGAGCAGAACATTTTCACCTTAATGAAATGTTGTTCACCTGTGTCCAAAGGCAGTTGATAATCCAGCAGGGCCGTGGTATAATTTCCCGTGAAACCCTTAAAAACTTGTTTCGATTGTGTGATCAGGAAGCGATTTGAGCTAACCAATGAAACATTTATTTACGTCCTATAATAATGCTCCACATGTGCATGACTTTTAAAGCCAACCCTGACAAATTAGCCTATAGCCTCCTGTTAACATGTCCTTCATGTCCAGTATGATTTATGTAGGACATACATAAACTGTGCCTGGTACCAGAGGACGAATCTTACTAGAGTTTCTCAAATGAATGCCTTCCCTACCAGATCTCATAAACCTTCCTCTGGCTGCTGGCCATCAACTTTCTCATTTCTGTCTGTGCTCAAGCTTTAAAGGGCCGGTTTGTAATGTTTAAATGGCATGTAATAATCGTACAATTTACAAAAAATAAATAAATAAATAATAATAATAAAATGTGAGCTACAGAGTAGCTCAGTCTGCTGTTCTTTAAAATATGACTCATTATGGATATGTAGGGCACTTCTAATATCTTTATTTGGACCTTCTGGTTACATACTACTCCTTTAAAAATTGTTGTTCCTAGGTATTTTTTTTTTTAAAAATCCTCAAATCTCCATATCATGGCACAAACTCCACATATGTTCAGTTTGAAAGAATTTTAGGGATGACTTGATGAAATGGCATGTACATTGTCTTTTCTGCATAGTTTTTTTTTTTTTTTTTGGTCATTCTTGAGGTCACTGATGGCTGGCTTAAATCTCAAGCTCATCCTCCCACTCTTCTGCTCTTCTTTTCACAGCTTGCGCCTTGTGAGACGTTCCTGTCTCCCTCCAGCTTGTTCTGGGGCGGAAACTGGACGCTCCTCTTTGTGCATGTGGCATTCCCTATTCCACGTTGTACGCTGCATGATCCTTGGGCTGACCGGCAAGAAGAACTGTTCTTTACTGATGGAGCAAATGAATAACAAAGGCTGAACGGACAACTGTGATTTCTCTTTGCTTTGTAGAGGAGAGCGATAAACTGTGTGCAGGCTGGGGCATCCAGCATCCTTCCTCCTCTATTTTGTATGGAAGAGCAAATGGTCCACCATTCCACATCATGCTGCCTTGCAATCAATTTGTCAGAATAGACTACATCTAAATATGTTGAATTGTTTTCTTTCTTTTTTTTTTTTTAAACCGTGTAAAATGTCAGTTTTATATCCACAGTATACATATGTATAATATATAGTAAAATGCATGCCTTCCGTTGTAAGTAGCTAAGCAATTTTATTTATATTTCTATAGTATTTGCTGTGTACATTGGTGCTCAATGGTATGATATATGATGGACATCATTTTACAAATAAACTCACCAGGTTGATTTTATGAACACACATTTCTGTTTGGAATTTTGTTCTCTTTGTGCAAATGTTATGTATGAGCATAATAAATGTATTTTTTGCAAATATTATTTATAGAAAAAAATGGATTTTCTCGACGCAGATATTTTATTACAGTTTTTGTTTTTTTCTCCCTCCTCCTCTTTGGTCAATCATTTGGACACTTAAACTAATTCTACGAGCCAAATATTTGAAGCCATTTCTTTGGCTACCAAAAAGGAAAGAACCGTTTCCCAAAACTTTAAACACAAAAAAAAACATTGTTTGGACACATGCTTCAGACTTGTTTAATCTTTTTTTTGAAACCCTCCATTTTCGATTGCTTACACGATGTGCTCGATCAGAAAGCCATAGCACTCGATACATTTAACCTAGTTCATCCAAACCTGAACTCAATTAACACACAATTCTGCAGGTGTAAACACTGCAACGCAAAAATCATGCACACACTAATCAGAAGCTTGGATTGAATAAACAACAAATCATGCGGTGTGTGTGCTGTCTGAGGACAAAGTTAGGTTTAGATGAGAGATAACTTGTTGGTGAGTCAGTGGTTTTGCCATAGGAGTTTGAAGTTTCCAGATTGTGTGGGCAGCTTTGGATTTCTGTTTATAGCTTTGAGAAAATGGTGCATGGTATCAGGGAAACATGTCTTAGCCACTTTCTTGTAATGAAGCTATTAAAATCTAAAGTACATGACTTAAATATGTACAATAATATTTTGTGTATTCATTCCTGAAATTTCGACCCATAGAATGCATTTTTAATTTAAAATGGTCGTTAGGCCCTTTTAAAACAAACATTGCTCTTTGGCTGTCTTTTTACAGTTACTGAAGTCTGGATTAAATTGGAATTAGATCAAACTTAAAATTTAACCTCTACTCGATGAACAAGATGATTTTAAACATTCAATTCTAAATCACTGTGAGTTGTCATTTCTACAAGCCTAAATGAATACACAGTATACACATACTATACTTTTTAAATCAAGAAAACAAAAAAGCTTTTCGACTTTTCTTGCAATGCTTAAAATAGACACACGGGGGCGCCAAAGATAAGAAATAGACCGGGTTTTTCATGAAACAGATGTCGAATTGACTTCTGTAGCTTTGTGCAATCTAAACTTTTGTGGCACAAAAACTTAAGAACTATTAATGTTCCACTGTTAATGACTTTACTTAATATTTTTAAATTTGATTTATGATTGATAATAGGTTTGTATATTGATGTAGAAAGCTTACCATTGTTAGGTTATAATTTTTTATAATATCTATCTATCTATCTATCTATCTATCTATCTATCTATCTATCTGAATGATATGATCTTTCACACTTTTACTCATCAGATTTTTAGCCAGGTTTTTGACAGGATAACTATTTCGTACCTATAACCATAATGACCATAAAGAATCATAAAGATCCATAAAGAAAATGTCTCCTTAAAAATTATTATTATTATTATTATTATTATTAGCAACAAGAACAACAATAATAACAATAATAATAATAATAATAATAATAATAATAATAATAATAATAAAAATACAGGTATTTACCAAATTACCAAATTTTCCAGAGGAACCTTCCCTAGGGATTAATAAAGTTCTATCTATCTATCTATCTATCTATCTATCTATCTATCTATCTATCTATCTA
>JAQLOM010000011.1:17957060-17967164 GCA_030068315.1 Chrysichthys thysi | reverse complement strand
GTGTGTGTGTGTGTGTGTGTGTGTGTGTGTGTGTGTGTGTGTGTGTGTGTGTGTGTGTGTGTGAGTGTGTGTGAGAGCGAGCGAGCGAGAGAGAGAGAGAGAGGTGGATGGGTGGGTGTGTAAATGGATGGTCTGATGCAAATAGAGAAACATGTTCTGCTCAATACACTCATTGTCCAACATTACTGAACTGAGGTCAGACCTTCCAGTCCTTATTTTTAAAACTCAGGACCATCTGAGGAGTGCCTTCCTGTGGCAATCACAGCCAGAGCACATTCTAATTGAGGCGTGGATGACTGTGGTATTCCCCTGTTTATCCCACTGGCAAATATGATATTTGTACTTTATTTGCTCCTAAGTTTAGCATGCTTGGACAGTTGTGTTTGCCATGTTTTATCATGGCATGAACATGCATTCCCCAAAGGTTAGAAAAATTCCACCCAGAAGCTGGAAGCCACTCATGGGGGGTGGGAGAGAAGGCAGTAGCAAATGAACAGAAGTGTACTTGATATGCTAATGAAAGAAAACCTTCAGTCGGGTGGGGTGAGGCGTTATGATGTTTACCCATGCAGGATGCCATGAAGAATGAAAAAAGTCCCCAACAGACTTAGAAATCTGTGAAGTTGAAGCTTCAGGAGCCACAGACGGCAAATGGGGGCTGGACCGATCCCAACTCCTTCTGCTCCTGCTGGGAGAGGGGGGGAGGATTACCCTGATGGGGATTAGAAGTTTTTAGAGCGTGCATTATTTGAAGACCAGATATCCTCAAGGCTTTCATCAAGACCCGACTTTGGAAAAGTTTGGTTTTCAGGCCCCAACATAAATGGGATGCCTCGGAGATGACTCGGATAAAACCCATCCAACCAGAACTAACCTCGATCTCAGTCCAAAGTTTCACTATTTCAATCTGCCAAATTGTGAAGAAATTGCTCTATCAGCTGGTAACACTTGGAGCTGTGTATTTAACCCCTACAGGACATGTAAGCTTGGTGGAAAAACTACTTTTGCTGGAATCTTGGTGGATATTTTGTCCAGATTTCTCTAAAGGTTCCACACCTCAGTGGTCAGTGTAGATTCACAGCCTACAGAGGAGACTACAAAGGGCGGTGTGGTAGCCAGCAGGCAGTTGGCAGCCAAAAGTACTGGACGCAGCGCAGATGGCAAACCTCCTGCGGTGAGTTTCCTGAGGTGGGCGACATTCTGGCCGCCTGTCTGTGTGTATCCAGCAGCACAAGCCCGGGATCAGGGTCTGGACCATGACCCCCAGGCCAAAGGAAGAACAGAAAATCCGTCCCACCCTGTACTGTGGGTACTGCGGGTGTTGCCCTCGGTCTGCCTGCTTGCTTGTGGACACACACCCCACCCAGGCCACAAAGTGTGTGTGCATGTATGCGTTTTTGCTGGAGCGTTATGCCAAGGTCTAGAACACAGGCACCCGGTGAATTTGCAGCCATCCCAAAAGAAAATCTAGAAAAAGCAGGCTTTAGAGAAAAGCCTGTCCAGTGCTTAGCTCTCTAAACAAAGGGGATCTTTTGTTTTCTGAGCCGAAGCTAACAACACTCACTTCGTATTCAGGAATAAAATGCTATACTGGACTCCTGAGCAGGGGAGTGTGAAGAGGGCAGGGGGTGCAGATTAGCATCAGACGTGACCCTGCTTGTATTTTGAATTCCATCTTGCTGGTTAAATCTATGTGGCTTTGTGACTCCCCCTAATTATTCAGAATCACACTATAGTCACAATAGGAACAGTCAGGTACGTTTTGTCTGTCACTCGTAATATTTAATGCGTCATCGACTCATTAACACACCCCATGATGGCTGCTCTATGTATTCTGGACCCTATAAAATGTGGTGGAAGGAGAAATAGCACATTGTGAATAAATGTCTATATGTGGCATGCTATTATAGGAAGATAATCAAGTGGTGCGATGGCGTTGTCCAGTTGTCAAGTGATTTAAAACAGACTTGGCAAAAGAAATGGCCTTTTTTTCTTAAATGAAAAATTTCATATTTATCAGTTTATAGTAACATATATAATGTTATGGTAGCAGCTATAAATCTCGTATTTTTGTGGAAGTTAAAGAAAAAAAGAAGCTTGCTACCAAGAAACTGCAAAACGCAACATCCTCTCTGTCCTCAAACTTTTTCTGTCATATAAACCATAAAGGTTACAGATTTACCCGTGCTGTTACAAAGTGCTAAACCTGGAGACTCCTTCCATAAATGCAACAAATCTCTTTTATAGAAAGCTTTTTTTATATATATATATAAAAAAATGTTTTTAATTCATTTAACATAGATTAAACTCCACCAAACAGGACCCTGTGTAACTATAAGTGTGAGTGTCAAACATTAATCCAAACATGCAATGTGACTATAATTGGAGCCGCTGTTAGAAAAAATGATGATAATTGATCACCGTTACCATTCGTTCAAAAGTATAATTGAATAGTTAAATTAGACCCATGTTGTTGTATTGAAAACTCCCTTCAAATTTTGCCCATTGCAGATTTTCATTGATATTATTGCATTCCCAATTAACAAGTGATGTATTACTCAGCCTTAATATGTGGGTGTCTGTTGGACATAAAATACACTCTTACATTGTCGCATTTGTTTATGGCCCTTCGCTAATTGTGTTCTATGGTAACAAATCAAGCATTGTTCACCGTGCGATAAAAATAAGACTTTCCAGATTGTTCTTTCTTGTGGTTAAATGAAGCGTTCTTTATATTCCAGCCAGATTTGCTCCCTCATGCAGCCTGGACAGCTGCTTCGAATTTGCTGTGTGTGCGAACAATTACCAGGCTTGCACCTTTCTGCTGTGTGTGTCTTGGGTTTTCCACTAAACAAGGGGAAAAGCCAAAAAAGATCAAAGCTCCAACCTGAGGGCACCAGGGGGGGTTCCCTTTTTTTTTTATTCAGGAGTGTTTATGAGAGGGGGTGATTAGTGTCAAACGTCACCGATGCAAATTATTTCCTCTCCCAGTCAAGTCCTGTCATCCTGTATAGCAATTTCTGTTTTGATGAGCGCTAGCTCACTACTGTTGTGGTGGACAGGGTTCAATTAGCCTGTCTGACTATGATGGGATCCGTCTTTTTTTTTTTTTTTTTTTTTTTTTTTTTTTTTTTTGTTTTTTTTTTTTTTTTTTTCTCGTTTTTTTCCTTCCTTTCCCCCCTGGCCTCGGGTCACAGTTTTAACTTGGGTGTGTTATTCGTGGTTATATGCTTATTGCCCAGGATCATTTGGGACAGTTTTATTCACTTTAGTTCATCTATATCCCCAATGTGTGTACAGAAAAAAGGTTAACACACAAGCACCAAGGTCCAGCATACTCACTGCAGTAGAAATTACATATTTGATTAGTTATACCATCAGCATTCTGGTGGGTGACGGTTAATGCTAATTCTAGATATCCTTCAGAGACACGCTAAGTTATGTGGGGTCACTCAGTAATTCTGTCTCACTTATTTTATGAAGTTACTGTACCCCGTATGTACGTTAATCTGATTTTCATGTTTCTTCAGTGTGTTGCTTAGAGCATAACGTATGATTTATAGCTTTGCTAAGTAGTTGGCTAGCTGGCAAGTACCCTACTTGCTAGCTAATACAATAGTATGATAATAAAGAATGTTGCAGATTATAACAACTTTATTAACATTTAAATTTAATAATTTACTAAATATCCTATAACCCCAGTCATGGCTTTTGCACCCTGCCAGTTAAAAAGCAGTCACTTAGCACGTAGCTATGTTTGCTGTTTTCCTTTCTGTTATTTAGAAACAAAAGACATTTACTGTACATACAGTGTAGTAAAATAAAAAGTGTTTGCTTTGTAGGCTATTTTAAAAGTATGTATTCGAAATACTGACCATCCTGTAATGTTAGTGTGCTGATGAGTCATATTTAATGCTAATGCTAAGTATTCTTAAGAAAAACAAGAATACTCTGGGGAAATTATTCAATTATTTTGTCTTTTTTCCTCTCTCTCTCTGTCTCTCTTTTTTTTTATTTTATTTTATTATGGTACCGCATATGCTAATCTTCATTGATGTTTGTTTACTGTGTCGCTGTGAGCAGAATGTAGCTACATGATTATAGCTTAGTAGCTAGCACAAACTAGGTAGCTAGATAAGGCTAGCTAGCACACACTATATGGGAAAAAAAACCTTAATATGATGTTTAAACATTTACTAAGCATTCAGTAATAGCAAACGTGGTTTTTGCACCATGTTGGTTAAACGGAGTCCATTAGCCCACTGCTTTGTCTGTGTGTTCTTCCTGAGGAGTCAGTCTGGCATTTTGAGACAACTGAGAATTTCTGCCTGTCGAGTGCAGGTTCTGAAATCTACCAGAATTGTACAACCCTTAAAAAAAATTACAGTAGAAGACAGTATTTTTGTTTTTAGTATAATAGGCCTCTAGAGTCCTATTCAGTAGCTGATTCAGTTATAAAGGATTTAGCTTTTTTCCGCCGTGGTTGTGGTATTAGTATGGAAGGAGCTCGGTGTGTGTGCGTGTGTGAACGTTGCCTGGCCTGAGTTTTAACCCACACACTTGGAGAGTGCTTGTGCCTGCTGTGATTTTCCTGATGGCTGGAGATGTGGCCATTCAGAGCACTGGGTTTTCTCTCCTGTCAAGGCTCCTACATTTATCTTCAGTGTCTTTTTCTGTACTACATTTTGAAGGCTTCTGTGGTCAGAAATGTGCCTCGAATAACCACTGACGGAAGTGAGATGTTTTGCTTCAGATAGTCAGCTGGATTGTTACACGCTTTAAATCACACTACACCGAATTTCATCGATTATGAATTCTGCAAAGTGGCATGCAGTCCCTGAATGTCGGAATGATTTGTACGTCGTGCCATTTCGGCCTCATAATTTATTTTTCCTCTGTTTCGTCTTTATTCTATCCTTTATGTCCAAATCTGTTCGTTCGTTCATTCTCCTTCCAGCTGGTCTTTTGTAGTAGGATTTATGTACGTACAGGGCATGAGGTGAAGCTTTCGTTGGATTCATTGCAGAATGGGCAGGAGGGAAATTATGTGGGGTAATAAAGGCAACACTATGAAACGCAGAGCAGAATTGGCATCTGGTGGTTGGTTGGAGTTGTTTGTTGTGCTCTGGCCAGGTTTCTGATGTCAACTTCTTCTGGAGGTCGTAAAGCTAGAGGTGAAAAGGCCCCTTTTATGGCTGATATGTGGCTCAGATTTGCTCTGTGTAATATAGGCAAAAAATGTATAGGGCGATATTGTCAAAAAATAGGACCGTAACGTTGTTTCTCGTTGGATTTTGTAATTGGGAACTGAAAATGGCACCTTTTGACTTATTTAAGCGCAAAGTTTTCCTGGGTATGAATGTGAAAATACATTCATTTTGGTCCTTGGACTGCGCTGTGGCTGAAACTAAATGTTGTCAGATTAATAATTGAGAAATTAAAACAATATGGTATTATGACAGCAAGGCAGGGAAAGTATTAAACAGACCAAAAGTACTTTAATTTTTAAAAGTATCTTAATAGTTCTCTTAACAGGTAAAGTGTTGCAAACTATTGGTCTACTTTGAAGTTTTTGTGACGTGCTAGAGTCATGAACCATAAACCATTGGGAACGTCCACGCTCATTTTGTGTGTCCACTCATATTTTTTGTGTCTCCTCTCTTTGGAAATGTCCGCTCTCACTTGGTATGGGCACTTTTAGTGGCGGTGTTCACTCCTTTTGATTAGGCCACTCTCTTTGGGACTGTTCAGTCTCTTTGGGAATTTACATGCTCATTGGAAACGTTCACACAGTTCTCATTGGGAGCTTGTGGGAAATGTGTACTCTAACTGGGAATGTTCATTGTCTAAGCTGGGGAGGGTTGAGGGGGGGTTTGCTCAAAGGTTCAATGATAATAGCTTGCTGGTGTTGTGAAATCGCATTTTTCCATTCAATAACTCAAAACCAATAAGCCATCACTGCATTTGTCTCAAATGCTTTATCAGAATTATTTCAAAATTTATGCTGGTATCTCGTTTATATTGTTATGCAGCCACTAGCTTGTATGTAGGAGACTGGAGCAAGTATGTCTCTGAATCGATGCACAATAAAGAAAGGCTTCAGGAAACCATATGCTCAAGTGCCTTGTGAGTCAGGTTTAGTTTCTCATCATCCCCTCGTATTTTGTTAAAAAGCCGTGATCCCTAGAGTCATGCTAATTCCCTTATACAGTATAGAAAGAGATAACGATATCTCCTGTCTTTCCCTACTAAAACATTGGGGAAACACATTTTTAATTTGAATTCTTTTGGATTTATGGTCATTTAGGCATGTAGTACAACTGGAGCTGTGCAGGCCTTTTACTTACTGCACTTTTTCTGTTGTAACAAATTGCATTATATTTTCCCTTCTGCCCTAAAAATAGACACCCTTTTCATTTGTACTTGGCTTAAAGTCATCTATTCAATTTGCGCTCATGTTTTTTTTTTTTTTTTTACTGCTTAAACATATTACAGCCTGGATCTGCCGAGGAACTTCAGTGCCTTAAGTGCACTTTAGAAGAATAGTAGTCGTTTAAATGCACAGACAGTTGTGAGATCACAGCCTATACCCTAGGATTCCTGCATGTTGATCTTTCCGATCTCTGATGTGTTTTTTAGCTTGCACTCTTCTGTCCTCCCCTCCCACGCCATGTTCCCGAGGGGCCAGGTACTGTGCCGCTATCTGTTATTCATGCTCAAACCCACTTCCTGCACAGTCAGACACGCAGAGTGGGTGTCATGTTCTGTGGCCAGCAGAGAGACCCTCTCGACCTCTGGACCTTTATCTTCCTTGGACTTCCTTATTAGTCTTGGGACTTCATGTTTCCTGTGACCATGACTGAGACATCACAACTTTTGATGCGGCTCTGACAAAGTATCATGAGTAAGATCAGGAAAAAATATAGTGTTCCAATGAAACTGTCTGACTCTCAAAAATTACGTACCATGTTTTCCAGACAAGTCTCTCCAGAGTCCCACACCCCCATAAATTATCTCTGTTTTGAGAGGAAAATCCATATACATGCCACTTTGTTACTTGGTCACAGTAATGTACTAGACCCTTTGACCCAATGTACATTCGTGCAACTAAGCCTGTGTGTTGGGGTTTTTTTTTTGTTTTTTTTCTTTCTTGATTTTCTTCCTAAAATAGTAATAGCCAAATCCCTCCCACCCAACAGCTCTCCTCTATAACATGATACCTACTAACAGGGGAAGGCGAAGGCCATCACGTGCTCCCTCTGAGGCATGTGAAACCGACCAACCGCATCTTTTTGAACTGCTGCTCAAGCAACGTCAAGGGCGTTATAACACATTTGGAGGAAAGCACCATCCACCTTTACCAAAAATGAGCTCACAGATGCCCACAATTAGCTAGTGGGACATGATTAACAGGAAAGAGTATGCCACCTCTCCCTTGCTGAGAGCATGGCCAATTTTGCTCTCTTGGGCTCCTGGCTATAGATGACTGTAGCAACACCGGCGTTCAAATACAACCTCTCCAATGATGGGGCGAATGTTGTTAATAATGCTAATCTCTTTAAACGCAGCACCTTTCCGTAACTTTACCCTAAGTCCTGGAGTAGCATGCTTACCATTTAAAAAAAAAAAACCCAAAAAAAACCAACCCTCTATCAAATACTGTATGTATCGTTCTATAAGGCTAATGCAAAACCTATATTGGTTATTTCTTTTCTGTAAGTTGTTGTACTTGCTAAAGATAAACAACAACGATTTGTTTTTCAGGTTTTTTCTTTCTTGACCCCTAAAATGATTAGCCTATTCAGTGGCTCTTAAGTCATAGAATTCACTAAACGATTACACATTTATTTAGTTAAAAAGATGATGTGTGTAGAGGCAATCTCACTGCTTAAAGTATTAGTGGGGTGGAGCAAAATGTTCGATATGGTGGCTGTATTAGGTAAGCCCCTCCCCTTAATAAAAAGAGACAATTCCAATCACCTTGTTTGTACAAATGCAAGCAAAAAACCCCGAAACTTGGCATTACCATGTTCTTACACTGATGCATGTGCAGATAGTCTGACGCATGTGTGGCACCCCAACCAACCTGGAAAATTTTTTTGTGTGTTAGTGGAGCCAAAGACCACACATTATTTCCATCATATTAACGAACTGTTGTGATTTTGAACGGCCTCCCCCAATTCAAGTAGGTATTAAGCCTTATTTTGTATGTCTAAAACTAAATGTCTGGGAGTGCTGCCAAAATGGCCATCAACTGGACGGACTTTATTAGATGGACTTTGGTTAAACTAATAGGAATGGTATGTAGTTACAAGAGTAATAAATGTCAGTTTGCGCTCACTAAAGCATTCGGATTGTTTAATATTTTCAGTTTTTAATCTGTTTGCATTAATACAATTTAAGCAAAAATATGATTTGAAAGGGGGGGAGAAAAGGTCAGTTTTATAATTTGATAGTATGAGGACATGAGCCTTATAATGATCTGCTTTTCGGATTCTCACGCGTTCGTTTGGGAAAACTTCTTGAGAGTTGATTAGGGTTACCAGCTACCGGTTTCATCAGAGTAAACGTAGCCGTAAGGCTTATAGGAAGTTTCTGTTTCTCTCCCATGCAGAGGTTTGGAGTTACAGGCATTCCCACAGCATCTCACATGAGCTGTCTTACACTACACACACATGCACACAAGTGCACACACGCAGTGATAACCCATTGACCTACATGGGGTTTGCGGATTGTCTTCCATCTTGGTTCCTCCAAAGCTTGAGTGTGTACTGTGCATAGACCAGACCTGATGAATGGGTTTCAGAGCCTCATTGGTTCAAGTGTTCATATGTTTCACCCTGTGGCTTAGAGAATGTGAAATGGGTCACTGAGTAAGATGACCCCCCCCGGGGGTGGGGGGGGGTGGCTCAACCATGTACAAAGCAAATCATGGAAAATTTTTGGAATAATTATTTTATCCACTGTCCTCTAAATTCTCCATTAAATGGCCAAATATTTGTGGACATCTGACCATCACACCCATATGTGAGCCTTCCCCAGACTGTTGCCCCAAAGTTGGACGCAAGCGGTTGTATAGGATGTCTTTGTATGCTCTAGTCTTTCAATTTCCCTTCACTGGAACTAAGGGCCTAGCTCAAACATGTTCCAGTATAAATTGTCCCTGTGCATAATGCGAGGTCCGTGAAAACATGGTTTGCCAAAGTTGGAGTGGAAGAACTCAAGTGTTCTGCACCGAGCCCTGACCTCATCCCCACTGCTCACCTTTGAGATGAACTGGAATTCTGACTGCGCCCCAGGTCTTCTTGCCCGACATCACTTCCTGACCTCACTAATACTCTTGTGTCTGAATGAACAAATCTCCACAGCCACGCTCCAAAATCTAGCGGAAAGCCTTCCCAGAAGATAGGAGGTTATTAAGGGGGACTAACTCTGGAGGGGGGATGTTCAAAGAGCAGCTATGAGAGTTATGGTAAACTTTTGGCCATGTTGTGTCATTCTGGGAATATTTAACAGGCTTTATTTGGTACAAGCAGTGAGTCACCATATTAAAATCTTCTGGCTCAAATCTTTGTTTAGTCAGCTTGGTTGCTTAGAAATTAAAATAAGGATTTTACAGTAAAGATGGAGTTTTGATTTTTACTCAGAGTTCTTTGTTTGCAGGAATGAGAATGAGGAAACCACAACTGACATACCGTTATAACAATGTTTCTATTTATGTTGTGTTTCATCTGTTAATAGGTACGTTTACCATCATCAGTGAAGTTAGTTCCTGTTATCACGATGATTAAATGCAGAATAAGGTAAAAGTTGAAAAGACTCTGTAGTGATCACCTTTGCAGTTTCTTCACGCAATTCAATGCTGCTGACGCTGAAAAGATGGTTACTGCTATGTGATTAGTATCAAAAATTTTATGTCTCAAATGTTTAAGAAGAGATTGAGATCATTAATTTCTCATCTTACCCTTAATTTAAGATAAGCTGTGCAAATAGACCAGCTTTTCTTTTAGACTGCAGATGAGGAGATTATGTTTAATCTAAATGCCGTATGTGGAGTACCAAAAAATGTTTTAAAAAATCCCAGCATTCAAGTAGACTTAAGTA
>JAQLOM010000011.1:17909196-17919602 GCA_030068315.1 Chrysichthys thysi | reverse complement strand
AACAGCATACACAAATAATTGTTAGTTACAGTTAACAAGTAGCAATCATCATGAGGCCTGACTGTCCATAAAGCAAATAAGTATGAACAGAATCATGACTGGTTGTCTTTTTTGGTTTTTGTTTTTTTGCCTTCCCACCTTGTAGGCCAGTCAGCTAGGAGTGTACCGGGCATTCGTGGATAACTATGAACTCGCCGTGGAGACGGCAGAGAAGTGCTGCCAGGCCAATGCACAGTTTGCTGAGATCTCCGAGGTAACAGCCTTCGAATTCAAGCTCTTTTTCTTACTTATTCAGGCAAGACTGGGTTCTGTAACTCTGTGTCGAAAATGGGGTCCTTTTTTGTTTAAAATAAATAAATAAGTAAGTAAATAAATAAAAAGTCCAGCAGATATTTCAATCTGTCTTTCACCGTACCCTGGGATTCCTTGGTCACTGTGAGTATTGAGAGAACTGAAACATGGCTCCCCACCTGAAGTGTAGAAAACAGAGCTCTTCAGTCCCCAGGGACTTGGCATGAGATTTTATGGCCAGCTAAACGCTTGAAGGAGAAAACGCTTCTCAGTCTGAGTTCAACCCATTCCAACCCCCCCCGTCGAGCGTCGTCATGCCAACTGATACTTCATGTAATACAGTGAGCCTGGCTCCCCCAGTCCCCTGACACCGCCACTAGCTGAACGTTAGGATAATTGTATTTAATGGGATAGCAGAGCAGAGAAAACCAAAGGGGATGTAAAGTGTTGCGTGGGTTTCAGAGCCACAAGCTTGCGGTAAAATAACACTTGGATTTATATGCATGTAGATATAGAGTGGATAAGCTAACATGTTCATTCACACTTAACTGGCACAGCGCCAGAACCTAACTGCAGACAGGGATGAAAACAAATGCTTAGCGGCAACATAGTGGTGTACATTTCTGACCTTAGAATTATGAATAGCATTGTGCTGTATCATAAAATCAGACGAAGAGTAAAATGCATAAATGTAACCGTTTTAATTATTTTAATAAATGCTTTAAAAGCAGTTCTGGCAGTTATAATCTATTGTTTATGTCTTATACGATATTTGATCTTTTATTCTGCCTCTGTAGAACCTGAAAGTCCGAAGTACCAAAGAGTGCAAGGACCAGGTAGCCAAGTACTCACTGGAAAGTAAGAATTTGTGTATGCTTGTATTTTCATTTGTTGGGTTAATATGCAAATTTAAAATGTGTAAAATTTCTGAAGGTCTCAGAGTTACAGGAACCTGAGAGCTGTCAGAGAGGTGATGTCTGAAACCCATCGTAAATACCTGTTTTCACTTTAAAAGTGTCTGGTGATGTCACCGGCATCGCCAGAGCATTCGTGCACCTCATTTTCTATAAGGAAAAAAAAAACAAAAAACAATGCCCAGATTATTTACTTGCCAAAAAGTGATGAGTACAAGGTTTAGTTGTAGCAGACGCTCCTATGAAAAACTGTCCTGTTTAATAATTACTGTCTCTGTATGCCTCTGTGTGTCAGCTCTCCTTTATAAACCAGTGGATAGAGTAACAAGAAGCACACTAGTTTTACATGTAAGTTGCACTCATTTGTTTATCACATAGTTTATAGTTTTCATTCATATTCATAATAAAAAAATGTAGATTCTAACAGAGGTAATCGTGTGTGTGTGTGTGTGTGTGTGTGTGTGTGTGTGTGTGTGTGTGTGTGTGTGTGTGTGTGTGTGTGTGTGTGTAGGATCTGCTAAAGCACACACCCGCCAGTCACCCAGACCATCCCCTCCTCCAAGATGCCCTGCGGATCTCGCAGAACTTCCTGTCCAGCATCAACGAGGAAAGCACACCACGGCGCCAGTCCATGACTGTGAAAAAAGGCGAGGTGAGTGGGGAAAAATCCGAAGCCACCAAACCACAGTATAAATACATTCTGTCCAAGGCTGACCAGGAATACAGCGAATACAGAATTAAGTTTTTTAAATGATTATTTCCTTGTTTTCCTTGTAATCATCTCCAGTCATTATGATGTCACAGAGCACTGACAGAGATCAGGCCTTCTGAGGTGCTTTCCCCCTCCCCTTCCTACACTGGTTTCCAGTTTTCCTCTTTCTTAACAGTGACACCCACTCATATACACAAACGTCTATCTTAATTTCACACCCAGACACCCAGTTGGTCCCCCACCCCATCATTTCTGCAGCATGCAGGATTCATGGGAGTGTCAGATGAATTGCTGGCACTTGATGGACTGCGAGTGAAGGACGGCGTGTAATGTGCCTTAACGAGCCACCTCGCCCTGATTCGCATCCCATTTATTATTCAGGAGGCGGCCATCTCGTGAGGAGTCCTCCTTCACATGCACACGCACAGTCAATCACAAAGCCCTATGTGGTCTCCAGCGATGAGAGAAAAGTACTGATCAAATATTGATGGTGTGTACAAGAAG
Source organism: Chrysichthys thysi (assembly GCA_030068315.1). Taxonomy (NCBI): domain Eukaryota; kingdom Metazoa; phylum Chordata; class Actinopteri; order Siluriformes; family Claroteidae; genus Chrysichthys; species Chrysichthys thysi. The sequence continues at coordinate 17,917,181 of JAQLOM010000011.1, read as the reverse complement.
GGGGTTGATTGATGTAAATCTCTGGTTGGTCTGGACCTCATTAATGTACTCATTGTCTTGTTGAAGATGCTTGGACAAAGCACTTTGACCACATTTCGCCTGACAAGGGGAAGTTCTTTTCTCCAAAAATGAGAGTTGAGCGACAACTGTGTCGGGTTTCAGGGACGAACAGTAAAACCACATCTTCATTATGGCACCAAGTAGAATGTATTTAGAAATGCTGACGAAAGTCGTCTAACCCTGGAGCACCCCTGGGGTCATATTTGACCCTAACTTTTATTTCACACTTATATACAACCCACTCATTGGTTGGTGGACATTAGTGGGCATCCCAGGAGGTCTCATAAGGACCATTTCATAGCATGTAGTAGGAAAGGGTTAATTAAAAAAAAAAAGCGCAAAAAAAACCCAAATGTTTTTGGGTTCACCGAGTCTGTATCAATATTTTACGCCATGGAGATATTTTTCCTATTATAAGCTGGGCTCGGTCTTCCAAGGTTAAATTTCGCTGATTTTAAAAAAACAAACAAAAAACAAAGGAAAATCTGCATCATGAGGAAGGGCGTTACTCTCTCCCCTGTCGATCAAAAGTGACACTAGCCAATCAGAGATGCCTGGCAGCTTAGGGCAGATGGTGCTTTTCTCGCAGTGTTTTCATAAGCAGCAATTTCTAATAAAGGGGAGGTGGGTATTGGTTCAACTGACCAAATGACCAACATGGGGGGGCACGCACAATGTGCTTTTGTATTGCAGTATAATTTATAACACACACAAGTGTATTCAGTTAGAAATGAGCAGTGGTGTTAGCCCTGCCCTGAATTACCATTCCTCTTATCTTCTGGAGCAATCATGAGCAGGTACTATACACCACACTAGACCCTTCACCACTAGAATAACACGAATATAGGAAAAACACCGGTTCCAAAACTATTTTTTATAGTGGAAAACGGCCTAAGGGTTTGTAGAAATATAATCCAAAGATATAAGAATAAATGACTATTCTGATTTGAGTTTTGAGATCCAAATACAACTTAACAAATGGGATCAAGTGTTTTCATGTAATGATAAAGCCATGTGAATGCACTGAGGAAACGTATCCCCGTTTCCCCCCCTTATCTTATGGTAGCAGCGTGTCAATAATAATTCCTACAGAAAATGAGCAAACGAGTGAGGCGAGAACTTGAGAAGACACGGAACCGAGCTCCGGAGACCCGCGCTGGCCGCATGGGGGAAGGGGAATGCAAGGAAGCTACTTAATTAAAATGCAAATGGAGCAGCATGTTTCTTTTCTGAAACTGCTCTGGCTTCTTTTAGTCACTGGGGCCGTGTGAGTGTAGCACTACAAGCGTACATACTAGACCAGATTGCACTTTATCTAGACATTTTTGGGCTATTTCATCCTGCAGGCACACACGCGGTTATGCTGGCTTCTGTTCAAGCATGCAAAGCTTATGTTCGCTATGAAAACAAAAACCGTGCATCCTTTCACAGCTGAGCTCGGCGTCATGCATGTGTGTACGTGAAAGACGTGTGCATGTTCGCACCCAGAGAGGCATGCAAGTATGCAAACAAGGTCCACGTGTGTACATGTTCATTCTTGTCAACCTAATAACATGCATGATTGTAATAATAGTATTGTATGATCGTGGAGATAGTTTTGACGTTTTACCCAGTGATCACCAATTCCAGCCCATGCAGCCTGCACTTAAACATCTGTTTAGGTTGCTGATTGTTGCCTTGTGCCAGGACAAACGCATTTCGACCGCAAACGCATCCTAAAAACGCTTTCAAGAATTACTGCGTATACTGTATACACGCACCTACTTGTAAATAAGTCGGCTGCTCTTCTGCTGCACGTGAAGCTGCAGGGAAAACTGAAAATTTGGTTGTTTTTTTGTTTTTTTTCTGGTCGTCTTATGGTTAAAGTGTGCTTACAGTGAGCAATTTTAAGAGACTTCCCGTCACATTTCGCTAAAGGCAGGATTTAGGAAAATGTCATCTGATGTGCAGAGGCAGCTGGTTTGATGAGCACTCCTTACAGAAACCAGGACGTCATGTTCGCAGGAGACAAAGGCTTGGAATAGATTACAGTGTGCTGCTTGTATGTGCTTATTTGCTCATAAATAGGTTTCTCTTATACTATTCTTTAGTATATATTGAAGCCATCATTCATCTAGTCATCATCAAATATTCTAGTGCTCTTTGTTTAATTGAAAGGATTTTGTGCCTTGAGATGCCTGTTCAAATCCAGCTTAAAAAAAAAAAGTCTAATCAAAGTAAACATAAATACACAGATGCGCAGCCTGCAGCTTTGGACCGAGGCACTTATTGGAAGCTCTTGCGCTCTTAAACTAGAAAGTGGATTGCCGCTGAGACCAGAGGGCATAATAAACCTTAATTCTGTGTGTAACTGCACTCTAAAGCCCAAGTCATATGACTCTACGTAGGCTCTATGAATAGTCGTACCAAGAATACCTGCTTAAGTCAGGCGCCAATGACGTCAATACTTCCTGAAAATGTGTTTGTTCCCTTTTTTTTTTGTTGTTGTTGTTGTTGTTTTTTTCCTTTAGTCCTTTAATGGAGCCTGAGCCTCACTAAAGGGAGATTGAGATGAATTGATTTTAATCTGGGAATCTTCCAGAAGGGAGATATTGGTTTATTGGGTGATGGCGGGTGATGGCGCTTGATTTTATTGTTATTTTTTTTATGATGGAGCTAAATATTAACTACTGCCAAAGTTGTTATATACTATATTTTTGCTCTTTGTAAGGCAGAACTGTTGAAGATTAAACAAACTGACCCTTGACAAATCCTTCTTAAAAATAATAAGCATAATAATAATAATAATAATAATAATAATAATAATAATAATGTTTTACAGACCTGACTTTGAAAGAAGTGTTATGTTTGTTCCACCAAAATTATATAAATATACATAGTTATGTATGTTTTAATATATTTTTTTAATAGTAATAGGCCTAGCGGTTTGAGGTTCTTGCTTTTTTTTTTGTTTGTTTTTTAAAGCATTTTATTTAGCAATTGCAGTAATTAGGAATTACTGTTATCACATGATTGTGTAAGGAACAACTTACTAAAAAAAATCAATAATTTGGCACAAAATATTGAATTTTATTGATTTTGGTGCTTCCATTAATAATGTGGCCCATAGCAACAGTTTATTATACAGAAATGAGAGACCATGGAATGCCATGATTGACCAATCCGAATAATATAACAATAGTTGATGATAATTTCCTATACCACCACATTATATATTTTTCTAGAATAGAATGTTCTGAAATGCTTTATTCCTCTTACACCCCAGTACTTAATTGCTGTTTATTTCTTGACTGATACGTTTAATGTTTTGGAACATTTGTAAGACAGATGACATCATCGCTTGCATCATAGCAGCTGTAAACAGTCGTTTTGTCGCCATCCTTGTTTTTCTTTTTCTGTTAATAAGACAAAAAAAGCTTGTCCAATGACACTGGAGACTCCTTCGAAAAATGCTAGTTGAAGTTTCCGCTCCTCATAGAGAAACGTCACCATAACAATTAAATTATGATGCAATTAAACATCAGTTAAAACGTGGAGTTTCAGCTTTGCAGGCCCCTGTATAAAATGTTGCTAAAGAACCATAACGTATTCCATCAAGCGTGTTAATATAAACCTTGCAGCCCAAACTACTATCTGAGTTGCTGTTAGCTCCTGACCAATCAGGTTGGACCATTCAATGGTGCTGTGGTATGATGCGTTTTAAACACTGCTTGGAAGTTCTGCAGTCAGATTTATCTTCTCACCATTGCTGACTAGCCTTTCCATTAGTCTCAAGGGGACGTGCTAAGCTGGAGGAAAGCATAATCATTTTTATAATTCCCCCTCAATTATTCAGCAACCACAGTTGAAACGCTTTAATTGTGTGTCATGGTGGTTAGTGGGAGCAGAAGGCCTTTGACTCTCAGTCATTTCTCTTCTGTGCCAGTTGGAACGGCTCGCTCTCGTTACCCTGCCTGGGTGCTGGACTCAAATCAGGCCATCAGGAGGCTTTGTGTTTGAGCAACACATCTGCCATACTCTTCATGTGTGTTTCTATAAATATGTGCGTGTGCGTGCGCGCACGCGCGTGTGTGTTTGCACGTGTTTTCTTATTTCACCATCAGCCTGGCCCAGCTGCAAACACACAATTGCACACATCGCCGCACTGTGCGTATCTCCTCAGGCCATCGCTTGCTGTGCGTGTGTTTCTCAGTAGCTGTGTATTCCTGCGCTGATGAAGACTGGACCTCGATGACATACTGTCTAGAAAATGTGGGGGGTGACTGCTGAGCTGGAAAGGAGGCAGGTAGAGGCGTGCTATTGGACGATCTGATTGTGATGTCACCTTTTGTTGTCCCGCTGCAGGGATGACGTGTTGTACGAGCACTGGTGTGAGAATTGTGCCCACGGGCTGCGTGTGTTTGCGTATGCGTGTTCACTTTCACACATTAGCTAGCGATTTTGCTCTCAGGCTCCTTTATCTGAGGATATGATCCACACGTAGGGTTTACCTGCTTTAAAATGCCACATGATCTCATCTCAGGATCACACAAAGACTCCCAGACGCTGTGATTCCATGTCCTTTATGGAGGCTTGGTGGCTCAGGATTGAAAAACAAGACTGCCACCTAATGGCAAAGAGTAAACTTTTTTTGTAAGCAGTTAATGCAAAAGGCATGGACGGTCACTAGAAGTATTTAAAACAAACGTGGTTGAGTTTTTAGACTATTAGGGGTCAGTTATGGCAGTGGCAAGTTTATTGCTGCTGTAGAGCATCGTTATAGTTGGGGTTTTTATTACTCCCTGAAAACTGTTGCAGAATCAAATAAGGCAGGATGAACCGTGCCTGAGAAATTTCTTTCAAAAATTCGCAGAAATTTATTTGTTTGTTTGTTTGTTTGTTTGTTTATTTATTTATTTTTATGCAAAAAACAACCATGGATAACTGTGGATATTAAACCTGTCTTTCTTGCATGCAATAAGTCCTAGAGGGGTTCACAGGTACAACAACAATTAGCACATTTCTTTGGTACTGTTATGACATGATATGGATTATAACATCATTATAAACCATATCAAACATTCATAATGTATTGTAATGTTTCATAGTAATCCACTTGGGGGCTTCACCTCCTATAGCCTCAGGAGCACTCTGCCTGGACAGCTGAAGTGTCCAAAATGCCCTGTTTCTCTGGAAACTATTAATTATTTCTGTGTCCAGTATGGTAATGCGTCATAGTAAACCATAGTGAAAAGTAAAAGTGTTTCTTGCACCACATTGGAATGCGGTCTCTGCTACGCCTTATGAATTCCCTTTTCTTTTATATACAGACGGGCCCAAAAAACTGTATACGCGCTTCAACAGTGGTGAGCCATGCCCTTTTTTTTTTTATTTTTAATCAAGACGGCCCACTATCACACTACCACCGAGACATGAGACATCTCGATGACATTGTCCCCTTTAATGTCTAGTAATAAAGCTTTTACGCAGATATGTCTCATGCTGAGTTGTGTATACATTTTTTTGGGCCCCTGTGTATATATTGTCATATATTTTGCCTCTGACAGTTTGCTACACTGAAGTGTGTGTTGATTGTGTGTTCAGAACCGGCAGCTACTGAAAGACAGCTTCATGGTGGAGTTGGTGGAAGGAACGAGGAAGCTGCGACACGTTTTCCTCTTCACTGACCTGCTGCTCTGCGCCAAGCTCAAGAAACAGATCGGCGGGTGAGCGAGAAATCAGAAACGAACATGGCATCGCATGATGAAGGAAAATGTGAAAGAAAGAAAACGTAATGACGGGACCGATCAAACGGCTGAAGAAAAGTTAAGATGGTATGTGTGCGTTTCCATGGAGATGATTCACTTCCCTGTACGAGGATGGGAATAATTCTGACTGGAAACGCCACATCACTGTCTGATAATTACCATCATTTCGTAATGAGGAGGTTGAATAATAATAACGCTGCGTTCTTGTGCTGTCAGAATGATCATGAATGCAAAATCTTAATTGAAATGTTGCACACGCGCAGCTCTTCATGTAATAATTACAAGTGTGAGCTTTGGAAACAGGGTTAATATAAGAATTTTGAACTTGCTATTGTTTGACAAACTAACGAATGTTGAGGCATAATTCTTATTCTAAATTCACTTCATGTCATGGATCTTTGTAGCTGGTGTAGCATTTCACAGCTAGGGAAAAAGTTAGGAAGATACCAACATAGATTATCCTAATGACGTGTGTGTGTGTATATGTATGTGTGTGTGTGTGTGTATATATATATCTTGAACGCAACCACGATGATCCAATAAGGAAGTGACGACAAAAACTAAATTCTGTAGCACCGGGTGAAAGCAACTGCGACAGTGCTGTATGTTCATGTATCAATTTTGTCTTTTATATGATTGATCTCATATCACTGCTGTTTATTTCAGGTTGAAGGGGAAAAAATTGATTTCCATTAGCCGTATGTTATGTTTAAAGTCACATTAGTCTGTAACCTGAGTTCACTGCTCTGGTTCCTCTCTTATTAGATTCCAGTGTATTTTCGTCTGTACATTAGATTAGGCCTCCTCATCCTCCACTCTCTCGTCTTCTCCGTTTGTCTTTTTGTCCTCAGGAAGAGTCAACAGTATGACTGTAAGTGGTACACTCCACTGTCAGATCTGTCCTTCCAGGCAGCAGAGGAGACGGAGCCCGTCCCAATACCGCAGATCCCGGATGAAGAGCTGGACGCTATTAAGATCAAGATCTCTTCCCTCAGGAGTGAGATTCAGAGAGAGAAGGTACCATGAGCTCAGACGTCATTGTACAGTGTAAATGGACGATCCTTGCTACTGGCCAACTTTTCCATCAGAAAACGTGGCCTAGCTCGGTTCAGTAAATTTCAGTTTACTCTATAATCCCGATTTTTCTTTTTCCTCCTTTAGAGAGCCAACAAGGGGTCAAAGGTCATTGAGAGGCTGAAAAAGAAGCTGTCAGAACAGGAGTCCCTGCTGCTTCTGATGTCTCCCAACATGCCGCTGCGAGTGTACAACAGAAACGGCAAGGTGAGGCACTCCGTCACTGTCACAAGAACATGCACGGCGGTTTTAAGCCGCCATTCTATAGCTGTAGAAAATCAGCTGTTGATGCATTTCTACCCCAACTATGGATAGTGGGTGGACAGTGTAAAAGTATTTCTTTTTTACAATTTGGTCGTTTTGTATCTGATTGAATTAGTAGAGCTGGTGGAAATGTAAGTATAAAAGTGTAATTTATTCAGTTTAAAGATCAATTATTGTCTTTAAATGTGGGATTTTGGACTCTTATGTCATCTTGAAGCAGTCAGTCTAATCAAAATTCGCTTTGATTCAGAGCTACATGTTCCTCATCTCCTCGGACTATGAGCGCGCCGACTGGAAGGACATGATCCAGGAACAGCAAAAGAAATGTAGGCTGCCCTGCCAGCGAAACACTCACTGTGACAAACACACTATTATTCTCTTTGCGTTTGCCAAATGGTTCTCACACGGGTTGTTGTATTGCTCATCAGGCTTTAAGAGTGTGTCCTTGACCTCCATGGAGCTCCAGATGCTCACCAACTCCTGTGTGAAACTCCAAACCGTCCACCACATCCCTCTGACTGTCAACAAGGAAGGTAGGAAAGTGTCAAAGTGTCTTTGGCTGTTGCACTCCTGAACTTGTTGTCGTTCACCAAAGTGTTAAAACGGTTCTTACATTTGTACCGCACTTTTATATCATTACTGTGAGCTATTTATCAAAATGCTGCTCCGTCAGAATTACTCTTACTACCTGAAAGTTGATAATTTACCAATAATGGCACAACTCAAAGTGTTTTATTCTCTTTTACCACAATAGCAATGCCACGTGTGTATGTATGTATGTGTGTGTGTGTGTGTGTGTGTGTGTGTGTGTGTGTGTGTGTGTGTGTGTGTGTGTGTGTG